>JALGBA010003942.1:135000-162372 GCA_023970755.1 Azemiops feae
TTGTTGTTGTTGTTGTTGTTGTTGTTGTTGTTGTTATTATTATTATTATTATTATTATTATTATTATTATTATTATTATTATTATTATTATTATTATTATTATTATTATTATTATTATTATATCAAATTAAATGGAATCAAGTGGATACCAGCGGAAATACAGCGTCCCTATCAGGAATCAAACGGCAGATTCAAGCACGGGTCTCCCTGGAGAATATATAAATTATGGTGTGGGCATTTCGGCGTTTTTTTGTTTTTTTAAAATTTATTTGCTTCTGTAATTTTACCTGGATGGTTGAGGGAATCTGAGATCCATTTGGAGTAGAGTTACGGTGGCAGGTGCACGTTCCGGTACAATAAATTATGGAAAGTCAAATTTAATGTCAATCCCGCTATGGGAGGCTGTGGGTGGGCGTGGGTGAGTGTGTTCATTCCTATTTGGGAAAGTGGGTGACAATGAAGTAATTAGGAAACACAGAGAGTCCTTGACATTCCACCTTTTGTTTCATGACTGTTTGAAGTTACAACAATACTAAAAAACAAAGGGACTTAGCACCGTTTTTCACATTTAACGACCGTTGCAGCATCCCCATGGTCACGGGATCAAAATTCAGACGCTTGGCAACCAACACAAATTTATGACAGTTGCAGTGTCCCAGGGGTGACATGATCCCCTTTTGCGACCGTCTGACCAGCCACGTCAATGGGGGAAGCCCGGTTCGCTTAACAGCTGTCTTCCTAAATCGACAGCTGCCATGATCCGCTTAACACCGGTGGCGAGAAAGGTCATAAAATGGGGCAAAACTCACTTAGCAACAGAACTCGATGGTGGGCGTACGTGGAGGACTGCCTGTATGAGGAAACCTGTGTTTTGGGGGAAGGAACGGGGGGAGATGTGGTTGTGTTTTCCCCATGGTTTCCTTCGTGCCTTCTGAAATCCCATCTCTTTCCTCCTGGTTGGTTAGTGCTCAACAAAGACATTGGGACGTGCCGGACCATGACCATCACCGGGACGCTGAAGCGCCCGTCCCTGCAGGATGAGGAGAAGCTGAAGCTCAACCACCAGAAGGGATCCTCCAACTTCAACAGTCTTCCAGCCAACGTCTCCAAGCTGCATCTCCAGAGCTCTCCCCACTACCTGGGCGCCATCAACCTCAATGACTTCAACAACCACAGCCTGACCTTGAAGAAGGACAAGAGTCAAGCTCCCAAATCCATCTACATCTGCGACGGAGATATCTTCAAAAAGCTGGACTCGGAGCTTTCGCGAGCCCAGGATCAAGCCAGGGACACCACCAGCTACGTCATTCTGCCCACCAACACATCCACCTTGAGGCCCAAGCCGCCACCCCCGCCGCCGCCGCCGCCGCCACCCCCGCCGCCACCCCCCAAGGATGACACCAAGTACAGTATCAACATTGACCAGATGCCCCAGACAAGGCTCATCCACCTCAGCATGGCCACAGATCCGGGGTTTGTGGTCAAGAGCCCACCAAGAGAGCCTGCAGGGATCAGCTGCGGGGAAGGGCAGGCTTCGTCCATGATGCAGCAGCAACCGTTGTCTCCTCCGTTGGTCAATAAATCCACGGACTCACAGTTGCCCAACAGCTTGTGTGACACGGGCAAGAGCGGTGGCACTGGAATCGTGACCAAGAACGAGGCAGTCTCCACCCTCTCCATGAGCTCCCTCGAAGTAAGTGGCTGGAAGCTGGTGGTCGCCTCCATACTTTTGGGTTGCAGAAGTCCCTAAATTCCATTCCTGCTCATTAAAACTATTTTTTTTTAATTTAAAAAAAAAAGCATAGCTACTCAGGACAGGTGTCTTAAAACAGCGGTGTGCAGTGTTATTTTGAGCCCAGATTCCATGTGGAGGACTTGATAAACGTTTCAGTGTTTGTTTTAGGACAAAGGGTCTCCAAAGTTGGCAACTTTAACACTTGGGGACTTCAACTTCCAGAATTGTACAAAGAAGAGCAGTCAAAGCAATACAAAGAAGATGTATTGAGAGATGATTAAAGGCCTGGAGACTAAAACGTATGAAGAACGGTGGCAGGATTTGGGTTTGGCTAGTCTAGAGAAAAGAAGGACTGGGGGGGGGACATGATAGTAGTGTTTCAACATTTGAGGGGCTGCCACAAAGAAGGGGGGGTCACTTTATTCTCCAAAGCACCAGAGGGCAGGACGAGAAACCATGGTTGGAAACTGACCAAAGAGAGAAGCAACCTGGAATTAAAGAGAAACTTCCTAAAAGCGAGGATAATTAACCAGTGGAATGGCTGGCCTTCAGTCGTTGTGGGTGCTTCATCACTGGAGGTTTTTAAGACAAGACTGGACAGCCAGTTGTCTGAAATCTCCTGCTTGAGCAGGGAGTTGGACTAGAAGACCTCCAAGGTCCCTTCCAGCTGTATTCTGATTCTGATTCCCCAGCTAGCATGGCTGTTTTACAGAACAACTGAATAGCAGAAGAACAAAATTGGAAGGTTTTCTAGCCCCCCCCCCCCCCACTCAAATTTTAGGAAATTTAGACCAGGCATTTTTGGCCAATGAATTCCAGCACTATAATCTCGAGAGTGTGTTGGACTGTGATTACACTCCTAAAATGATTTTGTTAATTCATGCCCTTCATTAAGGACATTCATTTGCTGTGCACGTGCTCCCAAAGTATTTTACATGTACTTAATTTCCCCACTTATCTCTCCTAATTGTCCTTCAAGGGACAAGGGGGACCTAGGTAGCTTCTTTCTGATACTATCTCAGTTGATGCTCCTTCTGTGAGTCCCAGCTGGATGCAAAATCTGAGCCCCACAACCTCATGGCCACGCTGGACCAATGATGCAGGAATTGGGGTGTTTCTGGGGGTGAACTATGGACCATAGTTGGAAGAAATGCTTTGTATGGAAGCCTGGATAGAAGTCAGTTTTGAGTCTCTCCAGTTTTGAGGAACCTTTTGCTTCAGACATTTTGAGACTGGGGAATTTGGGGAGTTGAAGTCCACAAGTCTCAAACTTGCCAAAGTTGGACACCCTGCTTTAGGAGACCAGAGTGGTCTATATTGCATTCTCCCTTCCATCTCTCTCACAACAGACGTTCTGCAGAGAAAGTGAACATAGAACATAGAATAATTAGAGTCTTCTAGTCCAACCCCCCCGCTCAAACAGGAGACCCTCTACCATTTCAGACAAATGGCTGTCCAGTCTCTTTAAAAACCTCCAGTGATGGATCCCCCACAACTTCTGGAGGCAAGCTATTCCATTGGTTGATTGCTGTCACCATTAGGAAGTTTCTCCTCAGTTCCAGGTTGCTTCTCTCCTTGATGAGTTTCCATCCGTTGTTTCTTGTCTGGCCATCTGGTGCTTTGGGAAATAAGTGGACCCCTTGATCTTCGTCGCTGGAGGTTTTTAAGAAAAGGCTGGACAGCCACTGGTCTCAAATTGTATAGGGTCTCCTGCTTGAGCAGGGAGCTGGACTAGAAGACCTGCAAGGTCCCTTCCAGCTCTATTCTGATTGATTGATTGATTGATTGATTCAACTCTGATTGATTGATTGATTGATTGGTCTTTGTAATGGAACTGGGAAACTTTTAACTGGCTCTCCCAAAGGTGCTTTTCAAAAGACTTTGGTTTTTTTTCCCCCTTTAAAATATTTCGCTTCTCATTCAAGGAGCTTCTTCAGTTCTGGCTGAAATGTGGGGAAGGGAAGATTTTATATTCTTTGCAGTTATTTGGTCCTTAGCACTCTGAAGGTCAATCCTTAGCTTGCTGAGAGTCATTGAAGCCACTTGGGGATTTATCTGTGCCCTCAGGGTCATCCGAATCAGAGTGCAAATAGGTTTTGAACCTTCTTGGGACTACTAAAAGGACTGTGTTGTAGACAGGAGATAGGTGGTGTGATATCCCTCCCCCTCTGTTGAAAGAGGGCTGCTCAGTTTTAACATAGATGGCTTCTTTGACCCCTCTTTCAAACCAGCGGTCCTCTCTGTCCAGAATGTGGACTTTGTGTCTTCAAAGAAGCATCTTGGATGAGAAGCAAATTGTTTTCAAGGGAAGAAAACCAAGAAAGTTCAGTTGCCCTTTGAAAAGCATCTTTGGGACAACCATGACCTAGATGATTGAGAATCTCCATGGACATTTTCAATCAATCAATCAATCAATCAATCAATCAATCAATCTGAGTAGAGCTGGAAGGGACCTTGGAGGTCTTCTAGTCCAACCCCTTCCTCAAGCAGGAGATCCTATACAATTTGAGACAAGTGGCTGTCCAGTCTCTTCTTGAAAGCCTCCAGTGATGGAATACCCACAACTTCTGGAGGCAAGCTGTTCCATTGTTTAATTGTCCTCACTGTCAGGAAGTTTCTCCTTAGTTCTAGGTTGCTTCTCTCCTTGATGAGTTTCTATCCGTTGATGGCCGCCTTGAAATAGAATGGAATGGAATATAGAATAGAATAGAATAGAATAGAATAGAATAGAATAGAATAGAATAGAATAGAATAGAATAGAATAGAATAGAATAGAATAGAATAGAATAGAATAGAATAGAATAGAATAGAATAGAATAGAATAGAATAGAATAGAATAGAGCTGGAAGGGACCTTGGAGAGACAAGTGACTGTCTAGTCTCTTCTTAAAAATCTCCAGTGATGGAGCACCCATGATTTCTAGAGGCCAGCTGTTCCACTGGTTAATTGTCCTCACTGTCAGGAACTTTCTCCTTAATTCCAGGTTGCTTCTCTCTTTGATCAGTTTCCGTCCATTGTTTCTTGTCCTGCCTTCTGGTGCCTTGGAGAATAATTTGACCCCCTTTTCTTTGTGGCAGCCAATCAATCAGTCATTTTGACTGGCTCAGCCATCCAGCAAGCTTTGGTGGCTGAAAGCCGATTTGAATCTGAGACTCTCCTCTCTATCTAATCCAACTTCTTCACCATGTCCTTCACCACACGGGCTCCCAAACGTGTCTTCACAAAGTCTAAACCAGGGGTCTTCAAACTTGGCCCTTTTATGACTTGTGGACCTCAACTCCCAGAATTCCTCAGCCAGCCAGCTGAGCTGAGGAATTCTGGGAATTGAGGTCCAGAAGTCTTAAAGTTGCCAAGTTTGAAGACCCCTGGTCTAAACCCTCCCAACACGGCGTCGTACTTCACCTCTTCTCAAGCCTTAATCATGGCTCTTCCTCTTCCTTTGATTTTTCAGAGGCGGAAATCCCGATATGCAGAACTAGATTTTGAGGTGAGTATTTGGGCTGCTTCCACGATAAAGGCTGGGTGATTTTTTTTCCTCTTGAAGATGTGGTTTCATCTCCAGGTCAACGTAGAAGGTTTTCTCCAGAACTTTCTGGAAGGACATGCCTATTGGCATACCCTGCCCTTTGAGATGTTCTGTTTCTTTAGAATAAAATATACAGGCGGTACTCAACTTACAAGCATTTGTTTAGCGACTGCTGAAAAATACAGCATTGAAAATAGGGACTTATGATGAGTTTTCATACTTACGACCGTTGCAGCATTCGCATGTGACAATCAAAATTCAGGTACTTGGCCAACTGGCTTGTGTTTAGGATGATTGAAGGGTCGTGTGGTCATGGGATCACCACCGGTGACCGTTCCCGTCAGTTTCCAACCAGCAAAGTCAATGGGCGAAGGCAGATTCACTTAACGAGCCCAGGCTTCGCTTAACGACGGCAGTGATTTGCTGAAGAACAGTAGCAGGTGTAAAATGGAGCAAAGCTCACTTAACCACCGTCTTGTTTAGCCACAGAAATGTTGAGCTCAATTGTGCTCATAAGTCAGGGACTATCAGTAGTTAGGAAGCAGATTTTTCTACTCGGCCCCTTGAATAAATAATTTTTAAAAACTGAAACCTGAAAAGAGAGAGATGGGGGAAAGGATTCTTTGATTGATTGATTGATTGATTGATAGATAGATAGATAAGATAGATAGATAGATAATAGATAGATAGATAGATAGATAGATAGATAGATAGATAGATAGATAGATAGATAGATAGATAGATAGATAGATAGATAGATAGATAGATAGATAGATAGATAGATAGATAGATAGATAGGGTGGGCAGGCAGGCAGACAGATAAGGTAGGTAGGTAGGTGGATGGATGGATGGATGGATGGATGGATGCATGCATGGATGCATGCATGGATGCATGGAGGGACGGATGGACCGACAGACAGACAGACAGACAGACAGACAGACAGACAGACAGACAGACAGACAGACAGACAGACAGACAGATAGATAGATAGGGTGGGCAGGCAGACAGGCAGACAGATAGATAGACAGACAAGGTAGGTAGGCAGGCAGATAGACAGACAGATGGTTAGACAGACAGACTGATAGGTTATACAGATAGACAGACAGGTCAGACAGACAGCCAGTGTTCATTTGCAATGTTCATTTGCTTCTCCCAAACCCTCAACTTATCTGGATGTTCCCTGTTGTAGAAAATCATGCACACAAGAAAACGTCACCAAGACATGTTCCAGGACCTGAACCGGAAGCTGCAACATGCAGAAAAGGAAAAAGAATCTCCACCCATGGAGACTAAGGTGAGCCTTTCCATCCTCGGAAGTTTCTGAGCTCTACCCAGATCTGGGTGCAAATAGTTTTGTTTTGTTTTTTTTAAAAAAACCTCTTAAGATCGCAGAAATGAAACCAAGGAGACAGTTTCTCTGCAGTTCAAAGGCGAAGGAGCAATTGGCCAACAGTTTTAGAAGATCAAGATTCGCTCTTGGTGTTGATGGTGCCACCACTGAAAAAAAAAAAAAAAAATGGGAGAAATTTTCTACCGACGTCTCCCTGGAGATTTGTCGCAAGTCTGGAAGCCCTGGAGGCTTCAGAAAGCAGGAGATAAAATTATGCAATAAAAAAATAGGATCTTCCCTCTTCCCTAAATGTTAGAACCCCCAACCATCCTTCTCAGAAATGTTCTTCTTTGAATAATCTTCTACTTGACCGATACTAATCTCTTGCTTCTGGGGAGGAAAGCTAGGGCAAATTTAGACAGCATACCAAAAAGCAGAGACATCACCCTGCCAACAAAAGTACGTATAGTCAAGGCCATGGTTTTCCCAGTTGCAATGTATGGCTGTGAAAGTTGGACCACAAGAAAGGCTGAGCGCCAAAGAATTGAGGCCTTTGAACTCTGGTGCTGGAGAAGACTCCTGCGAGTCCCCTGGACTGCAAGGCGATCAAACCGGTCAGTCCTAGAGGAGATCAACCCCGACTGCTCTTTAGAAGGCCAGATCCTGAAGTTGAAACTCAAGTACTTTGGCCACCTAATGAGAAGGAAGGAGTCACTGGAGAAGAGCCTAATGCTGGGAAAGATGGAGGGCAAGAGAAGAAGGGGATGACAGAGAATGAGGTGGCTGGATGGAGTCACTGAAGCAGTAGGCGTGAGCTTAAATGGACTCCAGAAGATGGTAGAGGACAGGAAGGCCTGGAGGAACATTGTCCATGGGGTCGCGATGGGTCGGACACGACTTCGCAACTAACAACAACAACAAAATCTCTTCAGAGGAACAGGCAGAGAAAAGTGGTCACATCTAGCCAACATTGTTATCTTTGAATTTAATTATCTCCACCCAGGATAATCCTGGTGCTGGATTGGTGGCTTAAGATCCCTCCAGATTGTTGCCAAAGTCCGGAATTTGGGAACGTGGGTCATATTGGTTTGTTTAAGAACAATATATTTAACATGGTTTTTTTCCCCCTGTTTCTTGGATTTCAATATGTTTCTTGGAAGATCAACCTTCTTTTGGCAGCCTTGTATGGTGGGTTCAAAAGGGGAGGGGAAAAAAACCCACCCTATTTTCTCTTGTATGTTTAGGCCATGAAAAGATGGAGCATTTCCTCAAGTGGCAGTGATAAAACTAATGCCAGCGTAAGTCTTACCGCCTGCGTTTCTCCTTCTAGGACCTCATAGATACATCTCCTCTCCAACCTTCTTACGCTGCATGTTGCCAGCTACATCCTATCACCAGAAACCAGCATTCAGCCTTCCTAGTCACAAGCCAACATTCTTGGAATGCTTCCTGCCCTCTTTCTGTATCCCATAGCGGGGAGACCCGAAGTGGTCATCCCCTCCACCTTGAGGGATCTTTGGTTGCATTCCACCCCAACCATCCATAATGACTTCCCTAGCCTTGCCCACCTCCAACATGGTAGACTTTTAGAACATCCCAAGTGGCATGCCGGTTGCTTTCATTACGCCATTTATACAGGTGGTCCTCGACAGTTCATTTAGTGACCGTTCAAAGTTACAACCAGTGACGTACAACCTTTTTTTTCACGCGGCTGTGGCAGCCTCCCCATGGTGGCGTGATCAAAATTCGGACGCTTGGCAACGGGCTCATGTTTATGACGGTTGCGGCGTCCTGGGGTCAACTTTTTTCGACCTTCTTCAGTAGGGAAGCCTGATTCACTGAACTGCCGTGTTACTTGCTTAACGACGCAGTGGTTCACTTAACGGTGGTGGCAGGGAAGGTCGTAAATGGGGCAACACTCACTGAACAAATTGGCAACTCAAATTGTGGGCTCAGTTGGGGATCGTGTGTCCAGGACTTACCTGTGTTCTACTCTAAGAGAGATACAATTTTTATCAGAACTCAAGGTGAATCACGTAAGAATCCCCACATCAAACTTCCTGTGAGATGCCAAAGTCAACCCGTGGCAAACCTGCATGTCCATATCCACAGGACCGATCCACTGTATTTCAACTTTTCCTAGTTCCATCACCCACTTCAAATAGGTTAAAAGTTACAAAGCAACTGAAATAATCTCCTAAACAACAAATACAGTACATGCACAGGTATACAATAGGGGGTACCTGGCTCAATGGTCGCTACTGTGAGGGAGATCTCTTGTAAGGGAGAGAGATCTAGTGGACAATCAACTACATAAAATATATAAAATAAAATAAAATAAATGAAATACAAAATAAAATAAAAAAATGAAACAAAATATAAAAAATAAAATAAAATAAAATAAATGAAACAAAATAAATAAAAAATAAAATAAATAAATTAAAATAAAATAAAATATAATAATAATAAATGAAATGAAATTAATAAAAAATAAAAAAACAAAATAAAAAATAAAATAAAAAAATGAAGTGAAATAAAAAATAAATAAAATAATAAATAAAATAATAAAATAAAATAAATAAGAAAAATAAAAAAAATAAAAATAAAATAAAAAAATAAAATAAAATAAATAAAACAAAATAAAAAATAAAACAAAATATACAAGGTAAGACAAAATAAAAAAAAATAATAAAAATAAAATAAAATAAAATAATAAATAAAATAAATAAAATAAAATAAAATAAAATAAAATAAAATAAAATAATAAAATAAAATAAAATAAAATAAAATAAATAAATAAAATATAATAAAATAAAAAATAAAATATAATAAAATAAAATATAATAAAATAAATAAAATAAAATAAAATAAAATAAAATAATAATAAAATAAAATAAAATAATGAAATAAATAAAATAAATAAAATAAATAAAATAAATAAAATAAATAAAATAAATAAAATAAATAAAATAAATAAAATAAATAAAAAATAAAATAAATAAAATAAATAAAATAAATAAAATAAAATAAAATAAAATAAAATAAAATAAAATAAATAATAAAAATAAAATAAAATAAAAAATAGACTATGCAGTCCTGGGCTCCATTAACAGAGGGACAGTATCAAGATCACGTAAAATGCTAGTACTGCTTTATACTCCAGTGATAAGGCCACACTTGGAATCCTGCATCCAGTTTTGGTGACCACGATACAAAAACAATGCTGAGATCTTAGAAAGAGTGCAGAGAAGAGAAGCAAAGATGATCAGAGGACTGGAAGCTGAAGCATATGATGAAATAGTTGCAGGAACTGGGTATGTCTAGTCTAACGAAGAGAAGGACGAGGGGTGACATGATAGCAGCGTTCCAATACTTGAGGGGCTGTCAGAGGGGGGGGGCGACCTATTCTCCAAAGCCCTGGAGGGCAGGACAAGAAGCAATGGATAGAAATTTACCAAGGAAAATCCCAAAAGGTGCTTTTCAATAGCTTTTCAACTGGACCTTCCTTGGTTTTTACCTTGAAACCTTTTCACTTGTCATCCAAGAAGCTTCTTCAGTTCTTCAGCTTCTTTTGGAAGAAAAAAAACAAAACCCAAGAAAGTCCAGCTGCTTTTGAAAAGCACCTTTGGGACAGCCATGACCAGGGGGATTGAGATCCTACATAGACATTGATCAAGGAGAGAGCCAACCTAGAAATTTCCTGGCAGTGAGAACAATTAACCAGTGAAACAGCTTGTCTCCAGAAGTTGTGGGTGCTTTTCATCGCTGGGGGTTTTCCAAAATAGACTAGACAAGCCTTTGTCTGGAACGGTGTAAGGTCTCCCGCTTGAGCAGGGGGTTGGACTAGAAGACCTCCAAGGTCCCTTCTGACTCTTTTTAATCTGTATTCTGTATCCCTGTTTGGTTCTGGCATCTCACTTCCTTTTTCCTTCTGTGCTCTGATTCCTTTCTAGCAAGAGAAGCAGCCGACACCAAACAAGAGACCTTGGGAAACGCTCCGGAAGGTCCACTCGCCCCCAGCTTGGGTCAAAAAGGAGATGGAGACTGAGATTCAGTCTCCCTTAGAACTCAAAACTGTGGAATGGGAGAAATCAGGCACAACAATTCCCCTGGTGGGACAGGACATTATTGACCTCCAGACAGAGGTCTGAGAAGGAGGAGCAGAGAAGAAAAGAAGAAGAAGGAAAAAAAAAAAAAGACTCTTTGGGTGTATTTCCTCACCCTACCGGAAAACAAAACAAAACAAGAACAAAACATAAAACAGGTTAGGAACTTTTTTTAATAAGGAAGAAAGAAAGAAAGAAAGAAAGAAAGAAAGAAAGAAAGAAAGAAAGAAAGAAAGAAAGAAAGAAAGAAAGAAAGAAAGAAAGAAAGAAAGAAAGAAAGAAAGAAAGAAAGAAAGAAAGAAAGAAAGAAAGAAAGAAAACCCGTGATGTGGAATTAAAAGGCAGAGAACTGAGCCAGCTGGAGTCTCGCTGAAACCTAACTGCAGGAAAATACAGGATTATCTCGGTTACGTTCTCCGTAGACCGAGATGGAGGAATTACCATTCCTTTTTAGAGCACAGTAGTAGTAGTAGTAAGTGAACGAAACCTGACTTTTCCCGAGTAACAAAGAAGAAAGAAAGGTTGGCCGAAGGGAAGGGTGGAAATTGGGGAGGGCGAAAGAAGAAGAATTAAACTTTTCCAAATGTCCTTAGAGGAAAACGAAGGACGAATGGAGGGTCTTTGATGTGGATAGGCATGCGGTGATAACAAATGTCAGGAATGACCCCCCCCAAAAAAAGTGACGAGCAGAAAGAACAACGTTAACGGGAGACCAAGCAGTGAGGAGATCATTATTGGACGCTAATCTACTAGCACTTTGTCTCCTGAATCCGTGAGGAATGACAAAGAGAAAAACACTCATCACCTTTTCACGCCTCCTCGTCACCAGTGGAAAAGCCTCAGAATCTCACACAAGACAGCCCTCATCTGCCCATTGGATGTCTCCATCAACCCTCTGTTGACCTCATTGGGAGAATATCCGTGGAGAAGGAGAACCAAGGGAGACTGACAAACTGTCCGGGCTGGAAGATTTCAAATCCCTTTCTTCTATTCCAATTTTATTTTTTTCGGCGATCTCTTCAGCATCGGTAAGCGGAGTGTGACATTTGGACAACGAACAAACTCCCTTTAAGTTAAAAATCCATTCAACTGGACCTGCTTTACTGGGTAAAAAGGGAGGGTGTTTTGTTTTTTTAAAAAAATAAAAAATAAATAAAAGGAAAACAATGAACAACAACAAAAAAAAAGAATGTAGGTCATCCTATTGACTCGTTAGTCAGTCATCCAGAAACTCGTGGTGGGCTTTTGTTCCAATGGCTCCTGCGGATTCAGGGTTGTTGTTGTTTTTTTGTTTGGTTTGGTTTTTCCCTCCTATTTTTCATTTCGAAAGACACAACCCCCCACCCCCCATCTTTTGACCCATCCACTCTTCAAAGCAGAAAATCCTCAGCGAACTGACCTGGAGACATTGAATAGAACATTTGCCTTAGACTTTGAGACAAACCGAGACAAACACACATACACACACACACACACACAGTGAGTAAAGTTCACTTGGGGAAAAAAATCTCTATTTTTTTTCTTCGGTTTTTTTTTTCCTTTTCTTCAATAAAAAGAGAACTTGAAACCCACAAACTTTCTTTGCTTTTTTTTCGAGCGCTTTTTTTTTTCTGATTTTGCTTTCAAGGAAAATGTGAGGACACAGCCGACTTTCAAATCTTTGTAATCCCTCTGGTTAGGATTTGTAGGAGGTTGCTAATCCTTTCTCCTTCTGTCTTTGTATTCCTGGGTAAATAATCTGATTTTGCAGACGCTGAAATCTGAATGGCTTGCTTCCTCTTGCACCGTGTTTATGATGCGCCGCGAATTTAGCAAAACTCAGAATTTTATCCTGCCCAAAATAGTTGGCAATTGTTCTTAAGAAGGACAGCACAAGTTTAAGAGTGGCTCCAGAGATGTTCAAGTTGTCCATGAAAAAAAAAAGGAAAGAAGTTTGTGGGATTATGCCCCTGTCCAAAGAAATAGGGAACTGGAAAATTATTGTCTCTTTCCGGCATTTCTGTACCGTATTAACCATTACATGCTAAGCAATATTTAAGCAAAGGAAAAAAACAAATCATAATCAGGGTTTTTTTAAAATAGAAAGTATCAGCAATTTTTAAAGAAAATACCAACCTCTTTTTCTCCAGACAGAGGAAAAACTGACAAATTGTACTTCCATTTTATATCGCTTTTCTGATCATTTTGTGCCCTCTTCATCATGTTTAATCGCTCTCTCTTTTCCCCCATAACGGAAAGGCGTGACATATTTTTATTCCTTTTTTTATATATTTTTTTTTGGGTTTGGGTTAGTCGACAATGGCTTCAATCGCATCCTTCCATAGAGATGACATACAATAGAGCAGGTGTCTTGAAACTTGGCCCTTTTATGACTTGTGGACTTCAACTCCCAGAATTCCTCAGCCAGGCACGCGTGCCTGGCTGAGGAATTCTGGAAGTCCACAAGTCATAAAAGGGCCAAGTTTCAAGACACCTGCAGTAGAGTAAGCGTGTGTTGAAAATGTTAAAGATAAGTCTTGTGGGTTAAGACCCAACTCCTTCCATCACATCACCATTTGAAAAAAAAAAAAAAAAAGGAGATTATGTTTTCTTCATAACAGGGATGGATTCACTTGTTCCTTCTGTTACAGAGAGTGGAGCGTGGTGGAAACATGGAGGGCTGTGGGTGTGTGGAGCCTATAAGTTGCTATTGTGTGAAAAAATAAGTTCTGGTGGTCACCAACCATCAGGATAAGGTGGCCCTTCAGCTGAAGAGTAATGAAGGAGAAAGATGAAAGAGGGAGATATCTTTTCTTATGCAACTTGTCTATGGAGATTCTCAGTCATCCAGGACATGGTTGTCCCAAAGTTCTGAAGATAACTTGAAAATATTGTATAATAGGATGGAAGTTGCGTAACGTGTCCCAAAGGTGCTTTTACAGGAGGCAACTGGACTTCCTTGTTTTTCTTTGAAGATGTTTTGCTTCTCATCCAAGAAGCTTCCTCAGCTCTGACGGGATGGTGGGGAATGGAAGGATTTATACTCCTTGCAGACAGCTGGTCATTTGCCTCCTTTTAGAGAGTCATTGAGGCCACCTGGAGGTTTACCTGTGTCCTCAGGGTCACCTGAGTGGTGTAAATAGGCATGGAGACCTCCATGGCTGCAGGATGTTTTCCGCCCTGGGTCCCTTCACTGTTGAAGACGGGCGCAGGCTGTTGGGGATGAGTCTGTGTTGTCTGCATCTCAAACTGAAGCGCAGATGGTTCCTGTAGTCTGCAATGTTTTCTGGAAATGCACCTGTCTTCAACAGTGAAGGGACCCAGGCAGTGGTAGGATTCAAATATGTGAACAACCGATTCTCTGCGTGGATGCCGCTTCCGGAAGTCCATTCTGGGCCTGGGCGACAAAAAAATTAGCTACCAGTTCTGCCGAAGTGGTGCAAACCGGCTGAATCCCACCACTGGACCCAGGGCAGAAAACATCCTGCAGCCAAGAAGGCTCCACACCCATTTTCATCACTCGGGTGACCCTGAGGACACAGGCAAACCTCCAAGTGGCCTCAACGACTCTGTAAAAGGAGGCAAATGACCAGCTGTCTGCAAGGAGTGTAAATCCTTCCATTCCCCCACCATCCGGTCAGAGCTGAAGAAGCTTCTGGGATGAGAAGCGAAACGTCTTCAAGGAAAAACAAGAAAGTCCAGTTGCCTCTTGAAAAAAGACACCTTTGGGACACGTTACGCAACTTCCATCCTATTATACAATATTTTCAAGTTCTCCTCAGAACTTGCAAGTTCCGTTTTGAAAGAATGATACAGGTCATCCTCAACTTACAACAATTTTGTTCGGTGATCGCTCAAAATTACCACGGCACTGAAAAAGTGACTTGCGGGCAACTAAATTTCATTTTTGAGGTGTGCTGTTGTGCCCACCGTAAAAAAAATGACAATAAAGATTGTCTTGTCTTATCTTATCTTGCAACCAGTTTTCCCCCTTACAACTGTTGCAGCATCCCCCTGGTCACGTGATCAAAATCCGGGTGCTTGGCGACTGACTCATATTTATGACGGTTGCGGTGTCCCGGGGTTACGTGATCACCATTGGTAACCTTCCCAGCTGGCTTCCAACATGGGGAAGCCATATTTGTTTAACCACCGCAAAATTCACTGAAACATTGCAGTGATTCGCCCAACGACTGTGGCAAAAGGGTCATCAAATGGGGCAAACCTCACAATTGTCTCGCTTGGAAAAGGGAAATTTTGGCTCAGAGGTAATCATAATTCGAGAATAACCTGTATTGATCGGGGAAGGTATTTTACCTCAGGTGATCACTGATGTTAAAACTGACTCGGCAAATTCTCAGCAGGGGGTTGGACTAGATGACCTCCAAGGTCCCTTCCAACTTTTTTTATTATTATTATTATTATTATTATTATTATTATTATTATTATTATTATTATTATTATTATTATTATTATTATTATTATTATTATTATTATTATTATTATTATTATTATTATTATTATTATTATTATTATTATTATTGGAACTGGGGAGTGTTTTAAGGTCTATTTCAGAGAAACAAAGTATCAGAAGGCTTTTAGGGAAGTTTGATGTGAATTCAATAATACAGATAGTCCTAGGCTGCATTAACAGAGGGACAGAATCAAGATCATGTGAAGTGTTAATACCACTTTACAAGGCCTTGGTAAGGCCACACTTGGAATACTGCATCCAGTTTTGGTCACCACGATGTAAAAAAGATGTTAAGACTCTAGAAAGAGTGCAGAGAAGAGCAACAAAGATGATTAGGGGACTGGAGGCTAAAACATATAAGGAACGGTTGCTGGAATTGGGAATGTCTAGTTTAACGAAGAGAAGGACGAGGGGTGACATGATAGCCGTGTTCCAGTATCTCAGGGGCTGCCCCAAAGAAGAGGGAGTCAAGCTATTCTCCAAAGCGCCTGAAGGCAGGACAAGAAGCAATGGATGGAAGCTAATCAAGGAGAGAAGCAACCTAGAACTAAGGAGAAAGTTAGAACAATTAACCAGTGGAACAACCTGCCTCCAGATGCTGTGAATGCTGCAACACTGGAAGTTTTTAAGAAGAGACTGGACAGCCATTTGTCTGAAATGGTATAGGGTTTCCTGCTTGAGCAGGGGGTTGGACTAGATGACCTCCAAGATCTTTTCCAACTCAGTTATTCTATATTCTATTCTATATTTTATATGAACAGAACAGAACAGAACAGAACAGAACAGAACAGAACAGAACAGAACAGAACAGAATAGAACAGAACAGAATAGAATAGAATAGAATAGAATAGAATAGAATAGAATAGAATAGAATAGAATAGAATAGAATAGAATAGAATAGAAGCTGGAAGGGACCTTGGAGGTCTTCTAGTCCAGCCCCTTGCTCAAGCAGGAGAACCTATACCATCTCAGACAGGTGACTGTCCAGTCTCTTGTTAAAAATCTCCAGTGATGGAGCGTCCACAATTTCTGGAGGCAAGCAGTTCCACTGGTTGATTGTCCTCACTGTCAGGAAGTTTCTCCTTAATTCCAGGTTGCTTCTCTCCTTGATCAGCTTCCAACCATTGTTTCCCGTCCTTCCCTCTGGTGCTTTGGTGAACAACTTGATCCCTTTTGCCTTGTGGCAGCCCCTCAAATACTGGAACGCTGCTATCATGTCTCCCCTATTTCTTCTTTTCTTTAGACTAGCAGCCGTTCTTCGTATGTTTTGGTCTCCAGGCCTTGGATCATCTTAGTTGCTCCTCTCTGAACTTTTTCCAAACTCTCAACATCTTTTTTGTGATATGGTGACCAAAATTGGCTGCAGTATTCCAGGTGTGGCCTCACTAGGGTTTTATAAAGCGGTACTAATACCTTGCGTGATCTTGATTCTATGCCTCTGTTTATACCACCCAGGATTGTGTTAGTTTTTTTGGTTGCTGCTGGTTGTCAGAAGCTTGTCTTGGCTTGTCAGAAGCTCGCAAAAGGAGATCACGTGACTCCGGGACACTGCAGTGGTCATAAATACGAGTCACTTGCCAAGCATCTGAATTTTGATCATGTGACCGTGGCTATGCTGCAGTGGCTGTAAGTGTGAAAAATTGTCTTAAGTCACTTTTTTCAATGCCGTTGTAACTCCGAACGGTCACTAAACAAACTACTGTAAATTGAGGACTATCTGGATGGGATTTGTTCCTTCCAGCTGATGCCCATAGAAATTATATTTTTGCTATTATAGTCCTTTCCTCCCAAATAATAAACCCCCACAGTGCCAAGGTTAAGTCCTGGCTGAGGAAGAAACTTAGGAAGGGCCTACCCCAGTGATGGCGAACCTTTTAAAGACTTGAGTGCCCAAACTGCAACCCAAAACCCACTTATGCATCGTCGAGTGCCGGGTGGGTGTGGCCCATTGGCTGGGTGTGGCCAATTGGGTGGGCGTGGCTGCGGTGGTAACGGCAGACAGGGTGGGACTAAAAACTTCAATCAATCAGTTCCAACTTTGCAAGATCTTTTTTTTTCTGCGAGAAGTTGAAATTGACTGAACCTTTTTTTTTTTTGCACACAGCGGTGGAGGCCTAAAGCGGAAAGGTTTTATAAAACCCAGCTGAAGGCCTAGGACTGGGGCGACGGCACGCGTGCCCACAGAGAGGGCTCTGAGTGCCGCCTCTGGCACCCGTGCCATAGGTTCGCCACCACTGGCCTACCCTAATGAATTACCCAATTAAAAGAGGCGGTGGGAAGCTTCTACTTTCAAACTTGCAAGATCCTTACAATAGCCTTATAATAAAGTAGAATTAGTTCATCTTGTCCTGTTTATACATACTGTACATATGTGTCCTGTTTAGACACAGGGGTCATGTATATCAGGGGTCCACAACCCCCGGTCTGTGGACCGGTACCGGATCGTGGCATGCCAGCAACCGGTCCGCACAAACAAGCAAAGCCCCATCCGTGGGATGCAGGCAGCACACAAAACCACACACACTCCGGTCCACAGAAAAACCTTTCTCCACGGAACCGGTCCCTGGTGCCCAAAAGATTGGGGACCTCTGATGTATGTGATGATGGGTCTAGGACCCTTGGCCCTGCCCTCCTCGGCCCCAGCCACCCGTCTCAGCTTTCTTCCTGGCTTAACAACTGTGTGATTAACACAACAAGTGTAGTGATTCACTTGACAACTGTGGCAAGAAAGGACATTTGTGCGCTCAACTGTGGTCGTACGTTGAGGACTGCCTGTACATTTTATTTAGTTTACGCTAAAGATTTATGGAAAGTGTGTTTCCAATAGATCACCTTCTTCCAGGCGACGTGAATTATATTGCTTTTCACCCCGAAACAAAAGAACGACGTTTGGGCTGCTGTTAGTTGGAAGATCTTAGAGAAGACATGATCATCTCATATAATAATACCCCAGAATGAGTTTCTTTGAAGTAAAAAAACACAACTGACATTAAGTATAATTATTTTATGGTCTTCCTTTTAAGCTGCTCTATGAATGTTGAAAGCACAATGCCCTTGAAATGGATTTGCAGAACAGTGTTGATCATCTACATTTCGTGATGGAAAGTTATTTTACCTCCGGTCTATTGAAGTTGGAGTTTTTACATAAGGAAACTTTTAAAGACATGGGTGGTCCTCAACTTACAATGATTTGTTTAATGACCATTTCAATGGCATTGAAGAAAGAGACTCCTGACCAGGTTTCACCCTTACGACCGTTGCAGCTTTCCCATGGTCCCGTGATCAAAATTTGAATGCTTGGAAACTGGCGTGTATTTGTGACGGTTGCACTGTTCCGGGGTCATGTGTTCACCGTTTGTGAGACCATCTGACAAGCAAAGTCGATAGGGGAAGCCAAACCTGCTTAACGACTGCAGTGATTCGCTTCATAATGTTAAAAGAAAAATCTTCATCAGGGTCCAGTCCAAGCCGGGAATCAACAAAATGGAGACTGCTTTAGAAAGAAGGTTGTGGTTTATTAAAGAGCAGAGCCAGACGGCAATGTGACTCTGGGAAAGCTGACCACCTGTAACTGGGAGCGGTGGGTTTTTATACCTTCTGGGGCTTTTGAGGTTATTTCCTGTTCCTGTTTGAGGCTTTGTATTTCCTGTGTCAAGTACTTTGACCTGAGTCTGAGTGTGCCCTTTTGGTATTGGTGGGTTAATGCTATTATGTCCCCAAAGGTCATGTCTTTTAGAGTTTGGGTGGGGTATGTAGATTTTAGAGGTCTTTGTCTTCCTAATCTCATCAGCTTCCAGCTTCCTGGCTCCATCCTTTCTGAAAAGATTATCACATCTGCATTTCTACAGAGCTGGCCTCTGCCTAGTTTCTGCTTGGGCCTATTAAGAAAAACTGGCCTTGCTTTTCTGCCTTTAAGATCCTTTGGGGAAATATATTCTACCTTTTTAATATCCCCCAAAATACTTCCTTCTCTGGGGGGGTGGTTGACCTCCCACAATAACTGCAGTGATTCTCTTAACAACAGTGCCAATCAACCAATGGAACAGCTTGACTTCAGAAGTTGTGGGCGCTCCATCATTGGAGATTGGGCAACCCTTGGTCTGAAATGGTGTAGAGTTTCCTGCCTGAGCAGGGGGTTGGACTACAAGACCGCCGAGGTCCCTTCCCACTCTGTTATTCCGTTATGTTTAGCCTGTCTTCTAAAAACGGTCATAAAATGGAGCAAACCTCCCTTGTTTAGCAACAAAAATGTCGGGAGCAATTGTCATAAATCATGGACTACCTCTTGTTCCAAGAAACTCCATGTATCTTTTTCTACATTAGTAGTCTTTGGATTCCCCCACCCCACCCTTTCCCCAAATCTATTCTTTTCACATGTCATCTGTCACTTGCAGGACCAGGAGTCCATGGAACAGATATCTGTTACGCGCACTTTGCTAATTTTTTATTTTTACCGCTCATTTTGTCAGCAACTTCTCTCTTCGCTTTGGGAGGGTTTTTTTTCTTTCTCTCTTTTTTTTTTAATTTTTTTTTAGTTCTTTCTCCAGTTCTCCTCATTTTTCCGTTTGCCAATTATTCCCCGTACAGTTTTCAAAGCACACCGGGAAAAGTGTCTTATTTCTAATAAAAGGGAAAACACGTGAATACCTATGCTGCCTTTTTTTTTTCTTCAGTCTTTCATGAAGATAGGAGCAACAAGGGGAAAAAGAAAAAAGGGGAAAAAAAAATCACAATGCAGCCGGGTAGGTTTTACAAACCAGAAGCAGGATGTTTTCTCCACGCAGGTCGTTAAATAAATAAATAAAGATAAATAAATATAAATATAAATAAATCAGGAATTTGGAGGGTTTAAGCCATGCTTACAGGGGGCTTAACACTGGAGTTTTTAAAGAAGAGATTGGATAACCATAAGTCTGGAATGGTAATAGGGTCTCCTGCTTGAGTAGGTCGCTGGACTAGCTGACCTCCAAGGTCCCTTTCAAGTATGTCATTCTGTTAGGGGCACCTCCTTCAATTTTGATTTTTCTGGGCGGAGCTGTGATTTGGAGGAGAACCAAAGATCCACCCAACACAGGAAAGAACCAACCTAGAACTAACGAGAAATTTCCTAACGGGGAGAACAACCCCGTGGTGGGATTCAGCCGGTTAGCACCACATCAGCAGAACCAGTAGCTAAATTTTGCTGCATTTGGAGAACCGGCTGGCTTCCAGAAGTCCAGTCTAGGCCTCGGAGGCCTGGAGGAGGCCTCCCAGGCCTAGAAAGGCCCACTGGAAGTGTGTGATGCCACTTCCGGAAGTCCGTTCTAGGCCTCGGAGGCCTGGAGGAGGCCTCCCAGGCCTAGAACGGTCCACCGGAAGTGCATGGATGCCACTTCCGGAAGTCCGTTCTAGGCCTCGGAAACCTGGAGGAGGCCTTCCAGGCCTCGAATGGCCCACTGGAAGTGCATGGATGCCACTTCCGGAAGTCCGTTCTAGGCCTTGGAAACCTGGAGGAGGCCTCCCAGGCCTAGAACGGCCCACTGGAAGTGCATGGATGCCACTTCCGGAAGTCCGTTCTAGGCCTTGGAAACCTGGAGGAGGCCTCCCAGGCCTAGAACGGACCACTGGAAGTGCATGGATGCCACTTCCGGAAGCCCGTTTTGGGCCTCGGAGGCCCAGGCCTGCATCGAATAAGAGAACCAGTTATTCAGGTATTTGAATTCCACCATTGGAGCAATCCAACAATGGAATAGCTTGCCTTCAGAAGTGCTGCTCCAACACTGGAGGTTTTGAAGAAGAGATTGGGCAGCCATTTGTCCAGAAAGGTATAGGGTTTCCTGCTCAAGCATGGGATTGGACTAGATGACCTCCCAGGTCCCTGCCCACTATGTTATTCTGTTAGGGGCACCTCCTCCAATTTTGATTGTGCTGGGCGGAGCTGTGATACGGAGGACAGCACAAGGGACCTTCTGCATCGTTGCGCCCTGATTAAGGCAGAACAAGTGACTGGAAAGGACAATTGGGCAGCTGTCTCCAAAATCTGTTCGGAGAAGTTTAATACAAGGCTGGTGGCTTGTTTTGAGAGGCGGATGCAGAAGCCATAAAAATTAGCAATCAAGTGCCCGACTGTGGGAAATTATGTATTTATTTATTTAGAAAATTGATAGGGCCACCCAACTCGCAGTGTCTCCGGGTGGTTGACAGAGATAAAACCCCAATAACAAAAGCCATCAAACCTTCACTTTCCTGGTGGCAAGAATCAAATCAACTGCTTGATGGACTCCGTATCACCCCTGGGGCCCCCAGGCTCATTGGCAGAACCAGATCTTCTGGGACTTTTGGAAGAATATCAAGGTGGGGGCCAATCCTATCTGCAGCGATGGTGTTCCTCAGGGAAGGAGCCATCGTGGAGAAGGCCCTTCTTCATGCTCCTACAGACGGGGCTCCTTAAGAGAGGGGACCCATAACATTGAGGGATCTCGGAGTCCTAGTGGACAATCACTTCAATAGGAGCCAGCCGTGTGCTGCAGCTGCCAGAAAAGCCAACACAGTGCTGGGCTGCATTAACAGAGGGATAGAATCAAGATCACATGAAGGGTTAATACCACTTTACAAGGCCTTGGTAAGGCCACACTTGGAATCCTGCACCCAGTTTTGGTCACCACGATGTAAAAAAGATGTTGAGACTCTGGAAAGAGTGCAGAGAAGAGCAACAAAGAGGATCAGGGGACTGGAGGCTAAAAGAGACAAGGAACGGTTGCTGGAATTGGGTGTGTCTAGTCTAATGAAGAGAAGGACGAGGGGGGACATGATAGCAGAGTTCCAATATCTCAGGGGTTGCCACAAACAAGAGGGAGTCAAGCTATTCTCCAAAGCACCTGAAGGCAAGACAAGAAACAACAGATGGAAACTAACCAAAGAGAGAAGCAACCTGGAACTAAGGAGAAATTTCCTGTCAGTGAGGAAACTTAACCAGTGGAACAGCTTGCCACCAGAAGTTGTAAATGCTCCAACAATGGAAGATTTCAAGAAGAGATTGGACAACCATTTGTCTGAAATAGTATAAGTTTTCCTGCCTGAGCAGGGGGTTGGACTAAAAAACCTCCAAGGCCCCTTCCAACTCTGTTATTCTATTCTATTCTATTCTATTCTATTCTATTCTATTCTATTCTATTCTATTCTATTCTATTCTATTCTATTCTATTCTATTCTATTTATTCCATATTCTATTCTATTCTATTCTATTCTATTCTATTCTATTCTATTCTATTCTATTCTATTCTATTCTATTCTATTCTATTCTATTCTATTCTATTCTATTCTATTCTATTCTATTCTATTCTATTCCTAATAGTGGAACAGCTTGCCTTCAGAAACCGTGGGCGCTCCATCACTGGAGTTTATTAAGAAGAGGCTAGACAGTCACTTGTCTGAAATGGTCTAGGTTCTCCTGCTCGAGCAGGGGGCTGGACTAGAAGACCTCCAAGGTCCCTTCCAGCTCTATTCTATTCTATCCTGCTTGAGCAGGAAGACTTCCAAGGTCCCTTCCAACCTAAAATTCTGTGTTCTGTGTTCCCTCCTCTTCTCTCCCCTGCCGAGGCTTAACTAACCACAAACCACTTTCAAGAATCTCCTGACAAACAGAGGAAAGACAAAATGAAACAGCGGCTTAATCTGCAGGGATGAACTCTATCAACGATTCAATTATTTTGGATTTGATGTTTTTTTTGTTTTGTTTTGTTTTGTTTTCACGAGCCTCGGCAATCTCCTTCTAGAGACGGAGCTTCAGTCGCTCTCCGTCCCTTGCCTGGACAGGACCTGCCTTGAATTACAAACCAGGGTCCTATTAGCATATAAATTGATACGATGGGTTAGTGAAGGAAGTGGACCCGTTGGACAGAATAATGGGGAAGAGGAGTTGAACAGATAAATTCCTTTGGAGAACAGAGTGCATAGCTTTCTGGGTGTGCTCCTCATCTCGCTGGGGGGTGATAATGAAACTCGGTTTTATCCACTGGTTTCTTTCTAGATTCAGAAGAATAGAATAACAAAATTGGAAGGGACCTCGGAGGTCTTCTAGTCCAACCTCTTGATCTAGCAGGAGTTCTTACAACATTTCAGACAAGTGGCTGTCCAGTCTCTTCTTAAAACCTCCCGTGTTGGAGCACCCACAACTTCTGGAGGCAGGTTGTTCCACTGATTTATTGTTCTCACCGTTAGGAAATTTCTCCTGACTTCTAGATTGCTTCTCTCCTTGATTAGTTTCCATCCGTTGCATCTTGTTCTGCCTTCAGGTGCTTTGGATAATATTTTATATTTATATTTTTAAGCAAGCACTTTCCCTAAATTCTTCACTCCTCTTTCTTTCCCCTCTGAGTTCCCCTCTCTCTTGTTTTCAAAAGTACATTTTTTTTTGGGGGGGGGGGAAGAAAGAAAAGGAAAATAAACTGCAGAAAGAAAAGGTAAAATTGAAATGAAAGAAAAATGTTTCGGATTTCCTTTGCATCAAAATACGATCACAAAACTATCTTTGGCTATAAGATTACCAAAAAGCTCACTTTTTATCTATTTTTTCCCCCAGTCATCAAAAGCATAGGTCATAAGTGCATTTTTTCCCCCTGTTTTGTGCAAAAGGTCTGTAAGGGGTTTCCCCTCAGCCCTAAATATTGATTTTGTCTTTTCTCTAATCAAAGAAATATACGTAGCTATCTCTGCAGGCTCCATCATCTTCACCAAACTTTTCTTGGAAACATATTTTCCTTATCATCTCAGGAAATAAACAAGTGTTAAAGAAGAATTCGACAAACCTTCGAGTCACCTTCAAATGAGGGTGTTAAAAATAACCCTCAATAATGTAAAGTCTTCCTCAAAACATAGTTGTCAAGGCTGCTAACATCGAATGTTATGCTTGACATTATATGTGGATGCAGACCTTCACTATTTAATCCGTGTATTAGTTTAAGAGCCACTATTAGATAGTATGGGGGGGGAGGAAGTAAAAGAATGTGCTGAGAACTATTTAGCCATAACAATATCTCGGCACAGCGTCTTCAAAGCTGGATGAAATGTGAGAAGATAAAGATATGGCGTCTTATGGAACGGGAGGGAAAGCTCACACTTTAAACTAATTGGAGAATGTGATTAATGACTGTTACATGAGGGAGGGGAATATGTTTAGACACTGTGGGAAGAAGTAGGAGGGTTTAGTTTTTGGCTTCACTTTATACGTACCGAAGCTATGTTGCAAAAATAAAGGGTTTTCTAGGTAAACAATGCCTCAGAATTCCTTGAAATGCATCTTTCTTTCGGAACCTTACATCAAGCCAAAAACTAAACCCTCCTACTTCTTCCCACAGTGTCTAAGCATATTCCCCTCCCTCGTGTAACAAGTCATTCATCACATTCCCCAATTAGTTTAAAGTGTGAGCTTTCCCTCCCGTTCCATATAACGCGCCATATCTTTATCTTCTCACATTTCATCCAGCTTTGAAGACGCTGTGCTGAGATATTGTTATGGCTAAATAGTTCTCAGCACATTCTTTCACTCCCTCCCCCCCCCATACTATCTAATAGTGGCTCTTAAAGTAATACACAGGTTAAATAGTGAAGGTCTGCATCCATGTATATTGTCAAGCATAACATTCTATGTTAGCAGCCTTGACAATAGTGTCACTGATTGCAACCTAATTCTATACCAAGCTTTTAATTCCATATCGAAATCAAGCTTTTGACAGTGTGTGCCATACCATATGCACTAATCAAACAGGTGGTAAGGCTGAAGGGTAACTCAGACACAAAACAGGCTATGCTGAAAACAAGCACAGGGTAAGGCCACACTTTGGAATATTACATCCAGCTTTGGTCCCCACGATATAAAAAAGATGTTGAGATTCTGAAAAAAAGAGTGCAGAGAAGAGCAACAAAGATGATCAGGGGACTGGAGGCTAAAACATACGAAGAAAGTTGCAGGATTTGGGTTTGGCTAATCTAGAGAAAAGAAGGACTATTGGTGACATGATAGCAGCATTCCAGTATTTGAGGGGCTGCCCCATAGAAGAGGGAGTCAAGCTATTCTCCAAAGCGCCTGAAGGCAGGACAAGAAGCAACGGATGGAAACTGATCAAGGAGAGAAGCAACCTAAAAACTAAGGAGAAATTTCCTGACAGTTAGAACAATTAACCAGTGGAACAACCTGCCTCCAGACGTTTTGGGTGTTCCATCACTGGAGGTTTTTAAGAAGATACTGGACAGCACTTATCTGAAACGGCATAGGGTATCCTGCTTGAGCAGGGGTTGGATTAGAAGACCTCAAAGATCCCTTCCAGTTTTATTCTGACCCAGTGTCCCATTTTGGTGATTTGTATGGCAGTTAAAGCGTGCATGCAACATGTACCCATGTGTGTGCACAGGCCAGAAGTAGCTGATGGAAGAGAAAGGAAAACCCATTATGAGTGTTTGGATAAGGATTGAGAAAAGGGAAAAAAGAGAAGGAAGGAAGGAAGATAGACAAAAGGGAAAGAGGAAGGAAGGAAGGGAGGGAGGGAGGGAGGGAGGGAGGAGGAAGGGAGGAAGGAAGGAAGACAAAAGGGAGGGAGGGAGGGAGGAAGGAAGGAAGACAAAGGGAAGGAGGGGGGAGGGAGGAAGATGAAGGAAAGGGAGGAGGGAGGGAGGAAGGAAGACAAAAGGGAAGGAGGGAGGGAGGAAGGAAGGAAGGAAGGAAGGAAGGAAGACAAAAGGAAAGGAGGGAGGGAGGAAGGAAGGAAGGGAGGAAGGAAGGAAGGAAGGAAGGAAGGGAGGGAAGGAAGTAAGATGAGGGAGGGAGGAGGAAGGGAGGAAGGAAGACAAAAGGGAGGGAGGAAGGAAGACAAAAGGAAAGGAGGGAGGGAGGAAGGAAGAAAAGGGAAGGAGGGAGAGAGGAGGAAGGAAAGAAGGAAGACAAAAGGAAAGGAGGGAGGAAGGAAGATGAGGGAGGAAGGAAGGAAGGAAGGAAGGAAGTTGTTATTAAAACAGCGTTCTCCTCCCTTTTATAAACCCAAGATTGGTGGGAGGCTCAATAATATAGAATAGGGCATAAGAACTGTGAACCTTCAACCACAGCTTTGTAGTCATGGTTCAACTAAGACGGGCATCCCCTCAGGACTCTGCTACTTGGGGTCTCCCTCCTTCTCTTTTAGCATGTGCATTTTCAGCTTTTGAGGGAAAAAAACTGCCGAGATATTTTCATTATGATGCAGTATTTCCCTCGGCGTAGCTGATCCATTTTTGAGATTGCTTGCAATGACGTGACCTTTACCGATCACTGCATCTCAAGAAAGGATATTTCAAAGAGTCAAGAAACGCCAACCAGCAGAGTCAAAGTATGTGCCTTGTTGAGAGGCACTTAGGAATCTGTCTGCAAACACATTAAATAAACACGAGTTGATTGACAAATTCCCCATTGAGGAGTACCGGCGATGCTTCATCTTACACTTTGAAAGGGAAGTGAAGACATCAGAAGGGATCTAACCCGGTGGATCAGTATATTCCTCACTTAACCATGTACCACCTTGTATGTGTGCAGGTGGATCGATCGCTCAAGTAAGATAAGATAACTGTGAGAGGGACCTCGGAGTCCTAGTGGACAATCGCTTAATTAGGAGCCAGCCGTGTGCTGCAGCTGCCAAAAAAGCTAACACAGTGCTAGGCTGCATTAACAGAGGGATAGAATCAAGATCACGTGAAGTGTTAATATCACTTTACAAGGCCTTGGTAAGGCCATACTTGGAATCCTGCATCCAGTTTTGGTCACCATGATGTAAAAAACATGTTGAGACGCTAGAAAGAGTGCAGAGAAGAGCAACAAAGAGGATCAGGGGACTGGAGGCTAAAATATATAAGGAACGGCTGCTGGAATTGGGTATGTCTAGTTGAATGAAGAGAAGGACGAGGGGGGACATGATAGCAGCGTTCCAATATCTCAGGGGCTGCCCCAAAGAAGAGGGAGTCAAGCTGTTCTCCAAAGCGCCGGAAGGCAAGAAGCAACGGATGGAAACTAACCAAAGAGAGAAGCAACCTAGAACTAAGGGCAAATTTCCTGACAGTTAGAACAATTAACCAGTGGAACAACCTGCCTCCAGAAGCGGTGAATGCTCCAACACTGGAAGTTTTTAAGAAGAGACTGGACAGCCATTTGTCCGAAATGGTATAGGGTTTCCTGCCTGAGCAGGGGGCTGGACTAGAAGACCTCCAAGGTCCCTTCCAAC
>JALGBA010003943.1:0-75054 GCA_023970755.1 Azemiops feae
GGCCTCAAAATATTCAGGATGGAAAAAAAAGTCCCCCTCCAGGAAGAGACACGGCAACTTCAAGCAGAGAGAGAGAGAGAGAGAGAGAGAGAGAGAGAGAGTTACCAAGAGAAGGAAATACTTGAAGCTCGGGGTTGAACAATGGGGAAAGGGTAAGCTGGGTGGTTCTCTGGCAGACCTTTCATGACCAACTTAGGAGAACATCAGTGCTAGAAGGGAGGGGGGCTGTGAGGAGGAGGAGGAGGACTGTGGGGTCCTTGGTGCTCTCTGAGCTTGGTGGTTTCCTTGTAGATGTTTCATGACCCAACTAGAAGGGAGTGGGGTTTTAGGGAGAGGAGGAAGAAGAAGAAAAGGAGGAGGAGGAGGAGGAGGAAGGGCTGTGGGGTCCTCGGTGCTCTCTGAGCTTGGTGGTTTCCTTGCAGACGTCTCGTGACCCAACTAGGTAACTAATATCATCAGTGCTAGAAGGGAGTGAGGTTTCTGGAGAGGAGGAGGAGGAGGAAGATGGTTGGGATCCTCGGTGCTCTCTGAGCTTGGTGGTTTCCTTGCAGACGTCTCGTGACCCAACTAGGTAACTAATATCATCAGTGCTAGAAGGGAGTGAGGTTTCTGGAGAGGAGCAGGAGAAGGAGAAAGAGGAGCAGGAGGAGGACTGTGGGCTCCTTGCTGCTCTCTGAACATGGTGGTTTTCTTGCAGACCTCTCGTGACCCAACTAAGTGACCTCATCAGTGCTAGAAGGCTTGCTGATGTTACCTAGTTGGGTCATGAAACGCCGGCGGGAAAACAACCAAGCTCAGAGAGCAAAATGGAGGAGAGAGAGAGAGACAGAGAGAGCGCTCTTAATAATAATAATGATGATGATGATAATGATAATAATAATAATAATAATAATAATAATAATAATAATAATAATAAAAAAGTTGGAAGGGATCCTTGTCCGGGGGAAGCCAAACCCATTTCTCCTGTCCGGAGGACCACTTGACGGAGCAGGCCCCGATCCCCGGCAGCCTGCTAGGAGAGCCTCCAGCCACCGGCGCGACCAAGGCCGAGCCAAACGAAGCCACGGCCCATGAATTACCCCAAGGCTGTTTCTTCCACCCCACCGGCAAGGAAAAAGGGAGAAGCAGAGCCCCGAGGCTCGGTCCCTAAACGGAGGGGCTCACCGAGCGAGAGAAGCAACGAGCACATCTCCAGCATCACTTCTTGGTGTAGGTCCTTCTGACTGCCTTCCAGCAGGGACCACTCCTCCAGCGAGAAGCCCACGGCCACGTCCTCAAAGGTCACCCCGTCTGGAGCGCCAGCTGTGCCGGGGGGCGCGTTCTGCGCCTGCAGCCCGAAGCGGAGAGAGAGAGAGAGAGAGAGACACCTCCGTGAGCGAGGCGGGGCCCGGACTCGACCGCAAGGAACTTCAGAAGTGGGAGCCTTCTCAACGGAACGGATCCGCGTGGGATCCAACTCTACGTAGGCTCGATCTTCCCGCTAATTTATCGGATAAACGGACAGGGCGGGACCTGGAGACAGCAGAAGAGAAGAGAAAGAACTGGAAAAGGTCACGAAATAGAAAGACCGGCAAATAGAAAAAGGATGACTGTGGTCTATGGAGATTCTTAGTCATCCAGGTCCTGGTTGTCCCAAAGGTGCTTTTTTTCCAGGAGGCAATTAATTAATTCTTTGTTTTTCTTTCGCTCCTCACCCGAGAAGCTTCTTCGGCTCTCGCTAACAGTTCAGCTCTTCAGTCCGAACTGAAGAAGCCTCTGGGGTGAGAAGGGAAACATCTTCAAGGGGAAAAAAAAAAAGCCAAGGTCGGACTGGATGCTGGGGAAATGGAAGGATTTATATTCCTTGCAGGCAGTTAGTCATTTGCCGCCTTTGAGAGAGGCGTTGAGGCCACTTGGAGGTTTTACCTGTGTCCTCGGGGTCAGCTGAGCGGGGCAAATGGGTGTGGGGCCTTCTTGGAACTGCTGAAAGGACTGGTCTACAACACACCTATTTGCGCCACTCAGGTGACCCCCAAGGTCACAGATATTCTGTATTCTATTCTGTATTCTGTCTATTTTAATTCTATTCTTATCCTATCCTATCCTATCCTATTCCTTTCCATTGCATTCCATATTTTCTATTCTATTCTATTCTATTCTATTCTATTCTATTCCATTCTATTCCATTCTATTCCATTCTATTCCATTCTATTCCATTCCATTCCATTCCATTCCATTCCATTCCATTCCATTCCATTCCATTCCATTCCATTCCATTCTAATTCTATTCTATTCTACTCTACTCTACTCTACTCTACTCTACTCTACTCTACTCTACTCTACTCTACTCTACTCTACTCTACTCTACTCTACTCTACTCCACTCCACTCCACTCCACTCCACTCCACTCCACTCCACTCCACTCCACTCCACTCCATTCCATTCCATTCCATGTATTTCTATTCTATTCCATTCCGTTCTGTTCCATTCCGTTCTGTTCCGTTCTGTTCTATTCTATTCTATATTTCTATTCTATATTTCTATTCTAATTCTATTCCATTCCATTCTATCCTATTCTGTATTTCTATTCCATTCCATTTTCTATTCTTTTCCATTCTATTCTGTTCCTTTCCGTTCCATTCTATTTACTATTGTCTATATTCCATTCCTATTCCTATTCCTATTCCTATTCCTATTCCTACTCTACTCTACTCTACTCTACTCTACTCTATACTACTCCATTCCATTCCATTTATTTCTATTCTATTCCGTTCCATTCTATTCTATATTTCTATTCTAATTCTATTCCATTCCCTTCTATCCTATTCTGTATTTCTATTCCGTTCCATTCTGTTGTTATTCCACTTCGCTCCTCTCCCTCTCCCTCTCCCCTTCCCTCCTTTCCTTCCCATCTCCATCCCCATTCCCATTCCTATTCGTCGCCGGGGGGTGGGGGGGGTGGGGGGGGTGTCCCTGTGAACCTCCAGGGCCCCGGACGACCCCCTGGCCCTGCCCCTTGCCGGCCTCGCCCCACCGCCTGGACCCCCCCCAAGCAGACCCCCCCCCCGCCCAGGACCAGCGATGCTTTTTCCCCCCACCACCGCCACCCCCCTCCCCCAGGGCCGGGCGCGGGGCTCCCAGAGCGCAGGCAAACGTACCCGGGAAGCAGCCTGGCCTCCCTCGGGGGTCTCCGCCGTCCACAGCCGTGGGGACCCCGGGTCCATCCTGCGCCCGGCCCCCCCACTCCCGGGGGGGGGTGGCGGCTGGCTGCGGATGGGGTGAAGCCCGGCCGGGCAGCCGAGGGATGCCCGGGCAATTGGAGAAGCTCCGGGCTGGGTAGTTCCTCGGCGCGGGGCGGGGGGGGGGCTCTGCAGCCCTCCCGGGGAAGGGAACTACGGCTCCCGGCGGCCTCCGCGGTGAGCAGACCCCCCCCACCTATTTTTTTTTTCCTTCTTCTTCTTCTCGCTCAGCTGACTGGCTGGACAGCGCTGGCTTTTGCCCCAGGTCCGGAGAGGCAGCGCGGGTGGCTGCCGGCCAGGGCTGCAGCTGAAAACCCGGTTCCAAACTGGCAGGGAGAGAGGGGGAGAGGGGGAGAGAAAAAAGGAGGGAGGGAGGGAGGGAGGGAAAGAGAAAAAGAGAAAAAGAGGGAGGAAGGAAGGAAGGAAGGATGGGGAGGAGGGAAGGAAGGACGGAGGGGGAGGGAGGGAAAGGAAGGGAGGGAAGGAGGGAAAAGGGGGTGGAAAGAAAAAGAAGGAAGGAAGGAAGGGAAGTGGGGGGAGGGAGGGAAAGGAAGGGGCAGGGAGGGAGGGAAGGAGGGGAAAGGGCGGACCTGATAAAAAGAGGAAGGGAGGGAAGGGAAGGGGGAGGGAGGGAGGGTAAGAAGGAAGGGAAGGGGGAGGGAGGGAGGGGAAAGCAAGGAAGGGAAGGGGGAGGGGGGAAGGAAGGAGTGAAGAGGAAAAAGAGAAGAAGAAAGAGAAGAGAGAAAGAAAAGAAAGGAAGAAAGAAAAAAGAAAAAGAGAAAGAAAGAAAAAAGGAGGGAGGGAGGGAAAGAGGAAAAGAGGAAGGAAGGAAGGGGAAGAGAGAAAAAGAAAGAGAAGGGGGAAAAAGAGAGAAAGCGACGAAAGGGAGAGAGGGAAAGAAGCAAAGAAAAAAGGAGGGAGGGAGGGAAAGAGAAAAAGAGGTAGGAAGGAAGGGGGAGGGAGGGAAGGAAGGAAGGAAGGGGAAGAGAGAAAAGGAAAGAAGGCAAGAGAAAGAGAAAGAAAAGAAAGAAAGAAAGAAAAAAGAAAGAGAAAGAAAGAAAAAAGGGAGAGGGGAAAAGGGAAAGGAAAAGAGGAACGAATGAAGGGGAAGAGAGAAAAAGAAAGAGAAGGGAAAAAAAGAGAGACAAAGAGACGAAAGAGAGAGAGGGAAAGAGAAAAAGAGGAAGGGAGGAAGGAAGGGGAAGAGAGAAAAAGAAAGAAGGAAAGAAAAAAGAAAGAAAGAGAAAGAAAGAAAGAAAGCAGGAAGGAAGGAAGGAGAAGAGAGAAAAAGAAAGAGAAGGAAAGAGAAAAAGAAAAAGGAGAGAGGGAAAGTGGGAAAGAGAGAAAGGAAGGAAGGAAGAGAGAAAAAGAAAGAGAAGGAAAGAAAAAAGGGAGAGGGAAATAGGGAAAGAGAAAAAGAGGAAAGAAAGAAAGAAAGAGAAAGAAAGAAAGAAAGAGAGAGAGAGAGAGAAAGAAAGAAACCTGGGGCATCCCCTCCCACCATCCTGTCAGAACTGATGAAGCTTCTTGGGTTAGAAGCGAAACATCTTCGAAGAAAAAGTCCAGTTGCCTTTTGAAAGAGGCAAAAATAAAAAAGCACCTTAAATAGACCAGAGGTGGGGGGGGAAGGATGGCCCCCTTTATGACTTCAACTCCCAAAATGCCTCAGCCAGCGTGGCTGGCTGCGGAATTCTGGGAGTTGAAGTTTCAATCTCTTCTTTTTTAAATTAATAATAAATAATAATAATAAATAATAATAAATAAATAATAATAATAATAATAACAACAACAATAATAATAATAATAATAAAAGCTGGAAGGGATCTTGGAGGTCATCAAGTCCAACCCCCTGCTCAGGCAGGAAACCTTCTACCATATATACCATATATACAGTTCCTTTTAGTGACGGAAGGGACAACGGCACTGGGGGGGAAAGAAAAAAGAAGACTTATGGCCGGTTGTCACACTTAACGACCGTCGCGGTCAAGCGACCCAAATTCAGACGCTTGGCAAGCGACTCGGAGTTGTGACAGTCGCAGCCTCCCGGGGACTGACGGGAGACCTTCCGACGAGCCAGATTCCTATCGCGGCCCTGGGGCTCACTTAACGACGGCAGTGTGCTTGGCTGAACCACCCTGGCAAGAAAGGCCGAACTCACTGCCCCATGTCTCGCTTAGCGACGCACGTTTGGGGGGGTCGTAAGCCGAGGACTCCCTTCTATTTTCTTTTCCCCCATCCCCCCGTTTCCTCCGCCAGGGGACCTTTTATAGATGAAGGATTTTATATTTATTACATAAATATATTTCATATATATATATATATATGTATGTATATATACCCATGAAAATCTACGAAAACAAGACCCGAATACCCCAAGACCTGCATATATATATATATGTATGTATATGTGTGTGTGTGTGTGTGTGTGTGTGTATATATATATACATATATATATATTTGTTTTCTGAGGTTTTCACGGGTGTTTGTATGTAGATCTTTGGTAATTCGGGTTTTCTCCCGCATAAAATTGGAAGTGTCTTGGCGACGTTTCGATGAAGTCTCATTCGTCATCTTCAGGCTGGTGTCTCTTCGGCCTCGTGCTTCTAGGAGCAATGTGTGATCGCAGCTGTTTCTTCCTTTTAACTGCCAGTGGGGGTATGAACTGATTGGATGGGAGCTTGGCTGTGTTCTGATTGGGTGGAGGTGTGTTCTGATTGGTTAGGGGCTTGGCTGTGCTCTGATTGGATGGGGGGTTGGCTGTGCTCTGATTGGATGGGGGGTTGGCTGTGCTCTGATTGGATGGGGGTGTGCTCTGCTTGGGTGGGGGCCCTGTTGTGCTAGGATTAGTCTGAGTTGCAGGGGAATTTGAGATGGAGAGCTGCATTGCTGTAGTTTGGCTTCGCGTTCGTGGTCGTGCCACATCTTCAAGGTGGGTGTCAGTTTGCTTCACGTATGGAATGGAGGGGTTTAAAATGGCCAATGATGCAGCTGTGGTCTGGTTTCTGGTCCGCGGTTGTGCCTCATCATCGGTGCGGGTTTGAGTCTGCTTTTTGCATGGATGTGTGGTGGTGACATCATGTGTGGTCTTCGTGAGTGTGGGTCCAGTGTCGCTCCTTGTGCTAGGGATTCCTAGCACAAAAGCAACTTACACAAAGAGGAACAGACAGCACTAATTAACCTGAAAGAAGACACCAGCATAATAATCCTACCAGCAGACAAGGGCAACGCCACGGTGGTTATGAACACATCTGACTACCAAACCAAATTAACCAACCTGCTCCAGGACTCCACATACAAACCCCTAATCACAGATCCCACCACCTACCTGGAAAAAACCACTAGATCCAAAATAAAAGCCTCCCCCATCAGCGAAGAGATCCAGCAAAGAATCATTCCCAGAGAAAAATCATCCAGATGCCCTAAGCTCTATGGTCTCCCCAAGATACACAAAGAAGGAACTCCACTTAGACCCATAGTCAGCTCCATAGGCTCACCTCTACAAAACCTAGCCAAATTTCTTGCCAAACAACTACAACCCTATGCAGAATCCATCACCTCACACGTAAAAAACTCATTCCAATTCATAGAGATCATAAAGAAACAAAACTTACAGCCCAGCGACCTACTCGTGAGCTTTGATGTCATTTCCCTCTTCACCCAAGTGCCAATCCAAGAAGCCTTGACAGCTATCCAAAACAAATATAACCCCCCCAAGCAAATCCTAGATCTGACCAACCATTGCCTATCCAACACATACTTCATCTACAATGGACAAAAATACAAACAAATAGAAGGAGCACCCATGGGATCACCCCTCTCACCTGTCATTGCAAACCTCTACATGGAACACTTTGAAACCCAAGCTCTAGAAAAATCTAATCATAAACCCAAACTCTGGCTCAGATACGTAGACGACACCTTCATAATCTGGCCACATGGGAAAGAAAAACTAGACAACTTCCTCACACACCTCAACAGCCTACAACCCAAAATACAGTTCACCATGGAAACAGAAGCTAACAAGCAACTTCCCTTCCTGGATGTCTTAGTCTACAAGAAATCCAATGGCTCCCTAGGACACACCATCTACCAGAAGAAAACACACACAAACCGCTATCTGCACGCACTCTCACACCACCACCCAGCACAGATCAACTCCGTAGCCAAGACACTCATCTCGAGAACAAAACGCTTAGCTGACGAACAACACCTAAAAACCGAACTACACACTCTCACTAATGTACTAACATCCCACGGATTCCAAAGAAATAAGATTACCAACTTAATCCAAAAAGAAACCCCCACTAAAATCCAAGACATAGAACAAGAAAATGGCAAAGCCCTCCTCCCATACATAAAAGGCACCACAGACAAAATCAGCAAGATCCTCCACAAACACAACATCAAGACAGCATTCTGCACAAACCGAAAAATATCTACCATCCTAAGAAACCAACGCCCCCCCTAACATTGAGTTAGAAAATAAGGAGTATAGCAATCCCATGCACCGCCTGCCAACCTACCACATACATCGGACAAACAACAGAAGATAAGCGAACGCATTGAAGAACACAGAACTCAGCAGAAAAGAGGAACCAACTTCCTCGGGTCCAACACCTCAAAGCCACAGGACATAAATTGACTTTAAAAATACCAGAACTATTGCCAAAACGAACCCTTTTAACAACAGAATAATCAGAGAGCCATCGAGCTAGAAAAACGCCCACCAGCATGAATAAAACGGATTGCATACCTCCCGCCTACCAGCCATTTGCGAAAACCAGCCGTATTGACAGACGAATCCCTAGCACAAGGAGCGACACTGCACCCACACTCACGAAGACCACACATGATGTCACCACCACACATCCACGCAAAAAGCAGACTCAAACCCGCACCGATGATGAGGCAAGACCACAAACCAGAAACCAGACCACAGCTGCATCATTAGCCATTTCAAACCCCTCCAATCCATACATGAAGCAAACTGACACCCACCTTGATATGGCACGACCACGAAGCCAAACAACAGCAATGCAGCTCTCCATCTCAAATCCCGCTGCAACTCAGACTAATCCGAGCACAACAAAGACCCCACCCAAACAGAACACACCCCCAGCCAATCAGAACACAGCCAAGCTCCCACCCAATCAGTTCATACCCCCACTGGCAGTTAAAAGGAAGAAACAGCTGCGATCACACATTGCTCCTAGAAGCACGAGGCCGAAGAGACACCAGCCTGAAGATGATGAATGAGACTTCGTCGAAACGTCGCCAAGACACTTCCAATTTTATGCGGGAGAAAACCCGAATTACCAAAGACCTACATACAAACACCCGTGAAAATCTCAGAAAACAAATATGTATATATATATATATATGTATGTATATATATGTATATATATATGTATATATATGTGTGTGTGTATATATATATATTTGTGTGTGTGTGTATACATATGTATATATATATCTGTGTGTATATATATGTATGTATATATATATATATTTAATATATATATATATATATATATTTCTGCTTCGCTCTGCCGCTCCTTCGCTTTGTCTCCGCCAGGCGGCCGCGCGTTCCTCCCGCCTACAGGGGTCGCTGCTTCGGCGGTGTGCGCACGCGCGACCTAGCCCGGCTCGCCCGCTCCTTGTGCCCAGGCTCGCCTGCGCTGGAGCTGGAGCCGGGACTAGGGAGGGGAGGGCGCATGCGCGGGAGCTGCAAGCTAGCAAGCATCGGCCATGGCTGAGTGGGCGCCTGCCCAGGTGAGGGTCAGCAGTGCCCCCCCCCACCGGAGAGGGAGGGAGGGAGGAGGGGGAGGGCCAAAGGGGGGGGTCCTAGTTGGATTTAGGGGGGGCTAGGGGAGGCTCTAGAAGCCCCAGCTGGGCTGCTGCCTCTTTGGGGAGCCCTGAACCCCCCCAATGAAAGGGAGTGGCAAGAGGGCTCCTGAGCGTGTGCAGAGGGTCCCCGAGCACGTGCAAGAGTCTGCTGAGCCTTGGCGGGTTGGAGGAGGGGGGGAAGGAATCCCGGCCCGCTGCTCCCTGCTTGCCCCCTCCCCTTGCACGCCCCAAAGGGTTATGCACTCTGCACGTGCTCAGGGACCCTCTTGCCCCTCCACCATGCACAAAGCTCCCCATTTGGGGAGAGGGTCTTGACAGCATTGTGGGGGTGGAGGGGGGGAATCAAGGCCTGCTGCTTCCTGCTTGCCCCCTCCCCTTGCACGCCCTAAAGGGTTGTGCCCTCTGCACATGCTCAGGGACCCTTTTGCGCCTCCCAACCCAGGATGCACAAAGCCCCCCATTTGGGGAAGAGGGTCTTGACAGCATTGTGGGGGGGGGGGTGGGGGTGGTGGGCAAGAGGGCCCCTGAGCATGTGCAGAGGGCACAGCCCTAGCCCCCATTTGGGGAGGGAGCAGCAGGCAGGATCCATCTTGGGAGGGGCTGTCAGAGGGCCCCTATTTGGGGGGGTCTCCTGAACCTTGACAGCATTGGGATGGGTAGGCAAGAGGGTCCCTGAGCACGTGCAGAGTCTGCTCAACCTTTGCGGGGGGGGGGGAGGGGGAGGGAGTGGATCCCTGCCTGCTGCTCCCGGCTTGCCCCCTCCCCGAAGAGAGGCTTGGCGCATGCCCCCCCGGGGGTTTGCACTCTGCACATGCTCAGGGACCCTCTTGCCCGTCCGATGCACCAGGCGCCAAGCCCCCGTTTGGGGAGAGGGCAGGAAGCCCTTGACAGCATTGGGGGTGGGGGCAGGAGGGCTCCCGAGCACGTGCAGAGTCTGCTCAGCCTTGACAGCCTTGGGGGGGGGGGGGTGTGGGATCCCTGCCTGATGCCCCGGCTTGACCCCTTCCCCAAATGGGGGCTGTGCGCATGCCCAAGGGCTGTGCACTCTTGCAATGCTTGGGGACCCTCTTGCCCTCAGGCACACTTGGGAAGGGGCAGGATCCATCTTTGGGAGTGGGGAGAGAGCTGTCAGAGGGACCCTATTTGGGGGGGTCTCCTGGGGAGGGGCTTGAGCATGGCAGCCCGCAGAGTGGGCGGAAAGCCATTTCTGGGGAAGCCTGGGACAGCATTGGGATGGGTGGAACAAGAGGGTTCCGGAGCACAGGCAGGTTCCGCTAGGCCTTGACAGAGGGGAGCGTTGTTCAGAAGGCCGGCCCTGCGGCCTGGAAAAAAAACCCCATAGGGCGGGGGGCTGGTGAAGGGGGGAATCGACGGGACCTCTCCGGACGCTGCAACGGTCATAAGTACGAGGACGTTGCCAAGCGCGAATTTGAGGAGAGCGTCGTAAGTCTGAAAAACGGTCCTAAGTGACGCTTTTCAGGGGCCGTTGGACTTGGAACGGGCCAACTAAACGGACCGTCGTAGCCGAGGGACTGCCGAGGGACCCAGTGGCCGAGTGTTGATTTTTGGTTCAGTGCCATAGGGGTGCCGTCACGGTCGTAAGTGCGGAAAAACGGTCCCTAAATCGTTTTTTTTCTTGCAACTTTGAACCATCACTAAACGAACCGTCGTAAGTCGAGGACTATCCGTATGAGCCAGTGGCCTGAATTTTGATCAGCTGACCACGGTCGTAAGTGTGGAAAACTGGTCCTAAATCGTTTTTTTCTTGTAACTTCCAACTGTCACTAAAACCATCGTAAGTCGAGGACCACCTCTATGAGCCAGTGGCCTGAATTTTGATGGGCTGACCACGGTCGTAAGTGTGGAAAACCGGTCCTAAATCGTTTTTTTTCTTGTAACTTCAAACCGTCGCTAAATGAACCGTCGTAAGTCGAGGACTACCTCTATGAGCCAGTGGCCTGAATTTTGATCGGCTGGCCACGGTCGTAAGTGTGGAAAACCGGTCCTACATCATTTTTTTTCTTGTAACTTCAAACCGTCACTAAACGAACAGTCGTAAGTCGAGGACTATATGAGCCAGTTGCCTGAATTTTGATCGGGTGACCACGGTCGTAAGTGTGGAAAAACGGTCCTACATCGTTTTTTTTCTCGTAACTTCAAACCGTCGCTAAACGAACCGTCGTACGTCGAGGGCTATCCGTACGAGCCAGTGGCTTGAATTTTGATTGCTAAACCGTCGTAAGTCGAGGACTCCCCGTACTCATCTTCCCCCCCCCAACCGACCCTTCGCCGCGCGTTTGCCAAGCACGGGTGCCGAGTTCTAATCTCACCCCCGTTTCCTCCCTCCAGGCGTGGGAATGGGAGGCGGAGCCCCAGCACCTGCCGCCCTTCCAGCCGCCCGCCCTCTTCGACCAATCGGCCGAGCGAGAGATCTACCCGGCGGCCGAGATCTCCCTCTGGACGGTGGTGGCCGCCATCCAAGCGGTCGAGCGGAAGGTCGACACCTCGGCCGCCCGGCTGCTCAACCTGGAAGGCCGGATGGCCACCGCCGAGAAGAAGATTTTCGAGTGCGAGAAAACGGAACTCGAATTCGGCAACCACCTGGCGGCCTTGGGCACCCTGATCCAGGAATACCGGGTGCTCCAGCGGCGCCTGGAGAACATGGAGAACCTCCTGAAGAACCGCAACTTCTGGATCCTCAGGCTCCCCCTGGGCCCGAAGGGGGAGACCCCCAAGGTAAAGAAAGCGCGATAAGGAACGCCGGGTGCGAATTCTGCCGGCGCCTGGCCAGCTGGCAACCCGTCGTACCGTGCGTATATGATAACGGGGGGCTTGCTCGGTCCTACGGAGCAGGGTCTCCAACCTTGGGCAGCTTGTAAGACTTCTGGACTTCCACTCCCAGAATTCCTCAGCTGGCGTGGCTGGGTGAGGGATTCTGGGGGTTGAAGTCCTCCCCTCTTAAAGCACGCCGGCTGGGGAATTCTGGGAGTCGAAGTCCTCCCCTCTTAAAGCACGCCAACTGGGGGATTCTGGGAGCTGAAGTCCTTCCCTCTTAAAGCATGCCGGCTGGGGGATTCTGGGAGCGGAAGTCCTCCCCTCTTAAAGCACGCCGGCTGGGGAATTCTGGGAGTCGAAGTCCACCCCTCTTAAAGCATCCCAGCTGGGGGATTCTGGGAGATTGAAGTCCTCCCCTCTTAAAGCACGCCAGCTGGGGGATTCTGGGAGATGAAGTCCTTCCCTCTTAAAGCATGCCGGCTGGGGGATTCTGGGAGTTGAAGTCCTCCCCTCTTAAAGCACGCCGGCTGGGGAATTCTGGGAGCGGAAGTCCTCCCCTCTTAAAGCAGGCCGGCTGGGGGATTCTGGGACTTGAAGGCTGTGATTTTAGGTCCCTGTGACGTTTGACGAAGAGGACACCGTGAATTTTTCCAGCCTGGAATGGGCCAAACTGGAGGACTGGCAGAAGGAACTTTATCGGAACATCACGAGAGGCAACTACAAGCCCCTGGTCTCTTTGGGTAAGTGCTGGGTTTACGTGACTGGGGATTTTTATCCTTGCTTTCGGCCAGGGGTCCACAACCTACGGGTCACAACCCTCTACCGGTCCTTGAGCTGTTCAGAACCGGGCCACAGAAGTGGAACCGTCTCCTCTCCCCTCGCCGAACCAGAAAAGTTGGGGAATTCTGCTTCAGACTAGAGATTGTCCTTGCGCCCGAAATTTGTGTCGCTAAGGGAGACCGTCCTTCAGTAAACTTTACCCCCCTTTTACGACCTTTCTTGACACACGGGTGACGTGAATCGCTGGGCTCCTTAAGTTTAGTCACCCGGTTGTGAAGTGAAGCTGGCATTCCCCGTTGTCGGAACGGCGCAAAAAAAGAGGACCACAGACGGGACACGGCAACCGTCGTAAATATGAGTCGGTTGCCAAGCCTCTGGGTTTTGATCATGGGACCACGTGTGCGTGCGTGTGCGCTGCGACGGTCGTAAGGTGACAAGTCGCTTTTGGGCGGTTACCGTCGTAACTTTGAACGGTCGCTAAGGGAACCGTAAGTCGAGGACTACTCGGGGAATAACGCAAAGCGAAATGGTGTCGGTGTGGAATTCACTTTGAAAAAGGGTGCACCCGTTTTAATCGGAAGCAGAAAACCCCCCCGTAAAGAATGACGCGCAAAGGCTGTTAATGATGGGGAAGGATACCACATCGGCAGTACGGTGTGGTGAAGGTGCTGGCCTAGAAACCAGGAGACTGGGAGTTATAGACCCACCTTAGGCAGGAAAGCCGGCTGAGTGACTTTGGGCCAATCACCAGGAGACGGTGAGTTCTAGTCCCGCCTTAGACATGAAAGCCGGCTGGGTGACTTTGGGCCAATCACCAGGAGACGGAGAGTTCTAGTCCCGCTTTAGGCAGGAAAGCCAGCTGGGTGACTTGGGGCCAATCACCAGGAGACTGGGAGTTATAGACCCACCTTAGGCAGGAAAGCCAGCTGGGTGACTTTGGGCCAATCACCAGGAGACGGAGAGTTCTAGTCCCGCTTTAGGCAGAAAAGCCAGCTGGGTGACTTGGGGCCAATCACCAGGAGACTGGGAGTTATAGACCCACCTTAGGCAGGAAAGCCAGCTGGGTGACTTTGGGCCAATCACCAGGTGATGGTGAGTTCTAGTCCCACCTTAAGGTATGAAAGCCAGCCTGGGTGACTTTGGGCTAGCCTCTCTCTCTCTCTCTTTCTCTCTCAGCCTAACCCACCTTGCCGGGTTGTTGTCCGGGGCAAAATAGGAGAGGAAGCAATACTGTTCCTATTCAGTGCCTTGAGTTTCTTACGAAGTAATAAATGTAAGAGACTGGGAGATTGGACCCCACCGTCAGTTTCCTCCTCCTCCCTTTCTCCCTTATAACATTGATGATGTTGCCTAGTTGGGTCCTGAAACGTCTGCAAGGAAACCACCCAGCTCGGAGATCACCAAGGACCCCACAGTCCTCTTCCTCCTTTCTAGCACTGATGATGTTCCCTAGTTGGGTCATGAAACGTCTGCAAGGAAACCACCCAGCTCAGAGAGCACCAAGGACCTCATAGTCTTTTTCTCCTCCTCCTCCTCCCTTCTAGCCCTGATGACGTTCCCCAGTTGGGTCCTGAAACGTCTGCAAGGACCGCCACGGTTCAACCCGCAACTATTGCAAATCTTTCCTTCCCTCGGCTAAACCTCTCCTCTTTCCATTTCCCAGACTCCGCTATTGCCCGAGCCGACGTCCTCCCCCCACCGGTGGCTCCGGGGGGAGCGCCCCAGGTGGCGGACCAGCCCTCGGCGGGGGGAAAGGGGCTCCCCCTGGCGCCCAAAACAGGTGCGTGGAACCACGAACGGAGTGGGGGGGGCGGGAATTCGCTCCGCCGTTTTCTCTCCCGATCTGGGTTTGTTTTTCAATCATGGTTTTTGTCGTCTCCGATCGTTCTTCCGAGCCCCAGTGTTTCCCCCTCCCCCCAACCCTAGAGAAAAGGGGTCCGTTCCTGGGAGCAAGGGAGGCAAGAATCGTACACTCTTAGGGCCGAAAGGGACCTCAGAGGTCTTCTAGTCTCACACACCCGCCCACCCCGCTTTTCCGATCAGGACGGTTTGCCTGGCTGGATTTGGCAGACGGCGGGGACCAGACTTGCCCTCCCCCCTTCCCACTGCAGGCCGAGAACGGGGGTACCTTGCATCTATCGGGGTCCCCTAGAGACAGGTTGAGTGTCGTTGCTTCTTCCGAAGGTCTCCAAAAGGTCTGAGGGGGGCTACTTAACGGGCCTGGGTCTGTAAACCTAGAAGCCCCGCCTTCCTTTTTTCCATTCCCAAACGTTCCGGGGCAAAATTCGCACCTGGCGCTAGGATTCTGCCTCCGGGGCGCCTCTCGGGTGTCCGGCAGCGTTTGGGAAACTGGACCTCGGTGCTCTCTGAGCTGGGGAGGGGGGGAGGGGTTTCCTGGCAGAGGTTTCGTGACCCAACTAGGTAACGTCATCGGGGCTAGAAAAAGAGGGAGGTTAGAGAGACCGTATCCTACCTACTCCCTTCCCTTCCAGCGCTGAGGACGTTGCCTAGTTGGGTCGTGAAACATCTGCAAGGGAACCACCCAGCTCAGAGAGCACCAAGGACCCCCCAGTCCTCTCTCTCCTCCTCCTCCTCCTCCCTTCTAGCACTGATGATGTTCCCTAGTTGGGTCACGAAACGTCTGCCAGGAAAACCAGCCAGCTCAGGGAAGCCTGCGGGGACCTCTCCTTCGAACCCTGAGCTGCACGTATTCTCCTCCGTCGGTACCCACCTCTGATCCTCTTCCCAACAGCCGAATCGTTGGCTTCCAAAGACGACCTCTTGTCCTGGATCAAGCAGGAGGAATCTGTCGGTCACGGGAAGTGGAATCTGGAGAGGGAGATCCCTGCCCCTCTCGGCTACGGTGAGTGTGGTCTGCAAGGCTGGCTTCCTAAAAAAAGGCAGACAGCCTCTCTCTTAAAAGCCTGCGGACAGGGGGATTCTGGGAGTGAGTCCGTCTCTCTTCAAGCCTGCGGACAGGGGAATTCTGGGAGTGCGTCCGTGTCTCTTAAAAGCGTGCTGGCTGGGGAATTCTGGGAGTCGAGGTCCACCTGTCTTTAAGTGCCCAAGCTTGAGCAACATGCCCTCCACGACATTTGTCGTCCCCCGATCCTCCTCCGCTCCAGAATCTCTCCATTTAAGGATTCCCTTTGATTTGGATTCCTTCGAGGGGTGTGTGTGTGAGATTGCAACGGCTCCAGTTTCCGTCCCTTCCCGCAAAGAAGCTCTAACTCAGGCTGTTCCCCCCCCCCCGCTTCTCTTCCCCCCCCCCTCCAGAGGAGAGTACGACGGTCAAAAACGAGGAACAGCGGCTCCAAGAAAGTTTGAAACAGGCCTTTCCCGCCCGGCTCCACGCAGCTCCCGGCGACGAGGTCTTCCAGGCCCCCAGATGCTGCCAGAGGCAGAGCTGCCTGCAGAGTCAATCTGCCCCTCCTCCTCCTCCTCCTCCTCCCCAAAAACCACCAGAGGTGTCACCCCACCCCAGTGAGAGAACCTGCCCGGATCCCGAAGCCGCCCCACCAGCGACCTGCTTAAAGGAAGGACAGCTGAGATGCTTCAAGGGTCCGGAGGAGTTTTCCTTGCCCCCGACGGTCCCCGCAGGAGAGGAAGTGTACGGGGAAGGGGTCAGGCCGGTGACTGAATCCGGGCTCCCCCAGATCCCCGAGCCCTACCTGTGCCCGGAGAATAACGGCAGCTTCGGCGAGGTGCCCATCTCCGAAACGGCCGGAGGGCCGCACGCCTGTTCCCTCTGCCCGAAAAGCTTCCGGCTGAAGACCAGCCTGCTGATCCACCAGAAGACTCATGCCGTGGGGAAGAGCGACAGCCCCTTTGTGTGTTCCGAGTGCGGCTGCGGCTTTAGCCACCAGGCCCAGCTGACTCGGCACCAGGCCGTCCACGCCGACCGGCCGCACCAGTGCTCGGAGTGCCACAAGGCCTTCAACCGCAAGTCCAGCCTGGTGGTCCACCAGAAGACCCACCGCGAGCGTCCGCGCCCCTTCCAGTGCCCCCAGTGCAGCAAGACCTTCATTCGGAAGCAGCACCTGGACGACCACACCCGCACCCACACGGGGGAGAAGCCCTACCAGTGTCCCGAGTGCGAGAAGCGCTTCGCGGAGAAGTCCAAGCTGACCAACCACTACCGCATCCATACCGGAGAGCGGCCGTACCGCTGCGGGCAGTGCGACAAGCGCTTCGTGCGGGCCCACCACTTGGTCAAACACCAAAGCAGCGTCCACCAAGCTGGGGCTAAGCTGTACTCCTGTCGCGAGTGTGGACAGAGTTTCGGCCATGCCCAGGCCTTCCTCAGCCACCAGGCCAGCCACGCCAACGGCGAGAGGCGCCACCGTTGCACCGAATGCCTCAAGACATTTGCCCGCAGGAAGTACCTGCTGGAACACCAGCGTATGCACACGGGAGAGAACCCGTACGCCTGTCCACACTGCGGCAAGCCCTTCCGGTACAAGCAGTCACTAAAGCAACATCTGCGCATGCACAGGGAGCAGCAACCCCCGCCGCCACTACCATCTGGGCCTGCTCTGCCAGTCATCAACCCCTTGGAGAAGGACCCTCTCTTGGAGGCCAACCCACCCAGTGGAACCTGAAGCTGGGCCACAAGAAGTGGTCTTCTACGCCAAATGAATTGCTGCGCTAGAATTGGCACACTGGTGGGTCAGCTGAGGCCTTCCCCGGCGTCTCCGATGCTGCTTCTCTCCCCATGGCGAGGCTTCCTTCTTGCTTGCTGATCAGGACCGTGTGGGGCAGGCTCTAGTCCTGTGGAACAAGCCCAGCTCCCAGCCATCAAAAGACACCAGTTCTCTGAAATATTTCTTTGATCGAAATGGCTGCCCAAAGACTCTCGCCGTCCTGCATTGTAGGCCGAGGAGCTGCGAGTCCTGGCCGAGGAGCTGCGAGTTCTGGCCGAACAAAACAAAACGAAACAAAAAAAAAAATCGCAACTAAAATGTGATCGTGTCCACTTACCTTCTTGGTCCTGTTGCCCGGTCCAGCACGGGAGGCCAGCCTGCTGGAGTGGGTGTGCAGCTACACCCCGAGGCCGTGGTTTCCTCACCTGCAGGGGAGAAAGGTACAGACCCCGAGGTGGTCGTGCCTGCCTCCGATTTTCTGACTTCGCCCTCCACACCCTTCGCTAGACGACCAGCGGAGCATTTGAAAACACTTTCGGTACAGAGGGTGCTGCAAACTTTTCAGGGGCTGAACCAGCCCCCTCCTCAAAAAAAAAAAAAACCCCACGAAAGACAGCCAGAAAGTTGGAATTGACTGTCTCCTGTCGCCTGCCTCTCTTTCTCCGGAGGGCCACGCAGGGTAGCTGTCCGTGGCCAAACTTGGGAACAGTTCCACCCTCTCTGATCACTTCCTTATTTTGCTGCTGTCGGTCGAGCTGCGTTGTCGAGCTCCTGGTTTACCGGTTTCCTGCCGGCGCCATCCTACGCCAAAACGCTCTCTTTCGCTGAAGGCTCGGCTGCAGTTTCCCATTCGGTACCTTTCGTTGGCGAGACTCCGACGGACAGGGACGCAAAATCTCGCGTTCTGCCCTGTCTCTCCAAGTTCTTTCTCACCAGGATGTAGCCGTGACGTCGTTTTCTCCAGCCCTGAAAATCCTTCCCCCAGCCCCAAAAAACCAGGGCTCGGCAAGGGACCCCCAAGGCTGCCCTCGTAAGCCGAGACCCCCAACCCACTTCCATACAAGGCTCTCGCTGCCTTCAATCCAACTGCACTACAGGTAATCCATTTAGTGACTGTCCGAAGTTAACAACGGTACTGAAAAAAAACCACTCGTGACTGTTTTTCGCACAACCGTCGCCGCATCCCCGTGGTCACGGGATCAGAATTCAGAACGCTTGACAACAGACTCGTATTTATGACGGTGGCAGTGTTCCGGGGTGATGTGAGCCTCTTTTGCGACCTGACAAGCAAAGTCGGAGTCGTTGGCTACAAGATGGGCGGCAAATTTTCTAAATCATTGAATGAATGAATGAATGAATGAATAAGAAATCAGAAAAAGTCAGATTGACTTAACAGCTGTGTTGCTCACTTAACAATGGCATTGATTCCCATAACTTGGGGGTCTTCAAACTTGGCCCTTTTATGACTTGTGGACTTCAACTCCCAGAATTCCTCAGTCGGCCATTTTGATGAAGCTGCGGGCTTGGATCCAGACCAGGGGTCTTCCAACTTGGCCCTTTTATGACTGGTGGACTTCAACTCCCAGAATTCCTCAGTCGGCCATTTTGATGAAACTGCGGGCTTGGATCCAGACCAGGGGTCTTCCAACTTGGCCCTTTTATGACTGGTGGACTTCAACTCCCAGAATTCCTCAGTCGGCCATTTTGATGAAACTGCGGGCTTGGATCCAGACCAGGGGTCTTCAACCTTGGCCCTTTTATGACTTGTGGACTTCAACTCCCAGAATTCCTCAGTCGGCCATTTTGATGAAACTGCGGGCTTGGATCCAGACCAGGGGTCTTCCAACTTGGCCCTTTTATGACTGGTGGACTTCAACTCCCAGAATTCCTCAGTCGGCCATTTTGATGAAACTGCAGGCTTGGATCCAGACCAGGGGTCTTCCAACTTGGCCCTTTGATGACTTGTGGACTTCAACTCCCAGAATTCCTCAGCACAGGAATTCTGAGAGTTGAAGTCCACAAGTCATCAAAGGGCCAAGTTGGAAGAACCCTGCCGTAATATACTGTAGCAAGAAAGGTCGTAAAATGGGGCAAAACACAATACTTGTCTTGCTCAGCAATGGAAATATCGGCCCCGGTTGTGGTCGTTAAAGTCGAGGACTACCTGTGTTATCAAAAAAAAGCTAGGGGGTTCTGGGAGTTGAAGTCCGCACAATCTTTAAAGTTTTATGAGGGTTTCCGGAGGCGAGCGGTCTCCAGCGTTTTTGCTACAAACACCTTTGAGATTTTTAAAGCGAAGAAACACCGAAGAGACATTAATAAACGATAAATATCCCCCCCTTTGGATGTAACGTCGTAAGTGGTTCTGAAGCCACGCGCAAGCTAGATTGTCCATTTGATACTCTGGCATGAAGGGATATCGGCCCCGGTTCTCACCTTATTCCCAGGCACCCAAAAACTGCAGGCACTGTGGAGTGGTGTATGGGGGGGGGGGGGGGGAGAACGCTCTGGCAACTCTTAACCCTCAACTTACCAATTGCTAGCAAGCCTGTCCCTGCTCCATTCTATGTCTGTTGGCCAAAACAGCGAGGCACGGCTTCCTAAGGCCCCAATACAGGTTAATCCTCAACTTACGACAAGTCGCAGAGCAGCCGTTTGAAGTTACAACCTGCCTCGAGAAGGGAACTTACAACTCGGATCCGAAGTTCCGGCAATAGCGCTCGTGCGTGGTCACGTGGTCGCGCGTCGGGCCCTTGGCAACGTGGCCGCATTGACAGCTACTTGCGGCATCCCGCGGACACGACCGCATTCGACAAAAGGTTTTGTTGAAAACTGGCACTTAATTTCCACTTTTTGGCAAAACGGTGCCATGAGCGAACGAGGGGTTCGCTTACACGGCGTGGACCAAATAAATTGTCCTCAGTGGAATACCAAGCCGACATCGTGCATCCCTTTTTCCCAGGCAAGGCAGATCTTCCTACAAAATCTTTTTTTCAACCCTTTTGGCTTTTTTTTTGACAGAACTCCCACTGCTTCCAGTATCACACACACACACACACAAACACACACACAAACACAGGCTACAATCAAGGGGGGAAATGTAAGGAGGAAGAGACCATTTGGTTTAGTGGTTAAGACACCAGGCTAGAAAGCAGAAGACTGGGAATTCTAGTCCCATCTTAGATGTGAAAGTCGGCTGGGTGACTTTGGGTCAATTACCAGGAGACGGTGAGTTCTAGTGCCACCTTAGCCATGAAAGTTGGTTTGCTGACTTTGAGTCAGTCACCAGGAGATGATTTCTAGTAAAGCCTTAGGCATGAAAGCTGGCCTGGTGACTTTGCGCCACTCCTGGTCATTGGCCCCAAGTTACCCATAACATTTTTATGGTTTTAAGGCGGGACTAGAATTCTCTGTCTCCTGGTAATCGGTCCAAAGTCACCCAACTGACTTTCACACCTGAGATGGGACTAGAACTCACTGTCACCTGCTAATTGACCCAAAGTCACCCAATCGATTTTCATGACTAAGGTGGGACTAGAACTCCACATCTCCTGGCGATTGGCCCAAAGTCACCGAATCGGCTTTCATGACTAAGGTGGGACTATAACTCACTGTCGCCTGGTAATTGGCCCAAAGTCACCCAATTGGTTTTCATGACTAACGTGGGACTAGAACTCTCTCCTGGTGTTTGGCCCAAAGTCACCCAGCCGGCTTTCATGACTAAGGTGGGACTAGAACTCCTTGTCTCCTGGTGATTGGCCCAAAGTCACCCAATCAGGACTAGAACTCACCTGGTAATTGGCCAAAGTCACCCAATTGGCTTTCATGACTAAGGTGGGACTAAAACACGGTGTCTCCTGCTGATTGGCCCAAAGTCACCCAGCCGGCTTTCATGCCACGGAGGGACTAGAACTCACTGTCTCCTGGTGATTGGCCCAAAGTCACCCAATCGGCTTTCATGACTAAGGTGGGACTAGAACTCGCTGTCTCCTGGTGATTGGCCCAAAGTCACCCAATCGGTTTTCATGACTAAGGTGGGACTAGAACTCCTTGTCTCCTGGTGATTGGCCCAAAGTCACCCAGCTGGCTTTCACGCCTGTGATGGGACTAGAACTCACTGTCACCTGGTAATTGGCCAAAGTCACCAAATCGGTTTTCATGACTAAGGTGGGACTAGAACTCCGCATCTCCTGGTGATTGGCCCAAAGTCACCCAATCGGCTTTCATGACTAAGGTGGGACTAAAACTCGCTGTCTCCTGGTTTCTTGGCCGGCACCTTTGCACAATTATGTGCAGACTATTAAAACAACTATTTTAAGCGAAGACCAATATATAAGCAATCTTTGTTTAGTGATCACAATTGGGACCAACAACTTGGTCACTTAAGTAACGCAGACCAGAAGTGGGGGGGGGGGGAATCACAATTTTACTTTTTTCCATTCGTATGCAATTTTAACTCACAACTTTACCCCTTCCGTTCATAACACAATTTCTTTTATCCTTCAATGAACCAGGCTACGTTTTTAATATTTTAAAACTTTTTTTATTTCTCAAGAAATCCATTTCATCCTCCAATGAACGGAACATCATTTCCCATACTTGTAAAACGTCTCTGATTGAACATGTATTATTATTATGATGATGCGCCGTCATGTTGTGTTACAGTACAAAAATAAAAGAATACAAAATCAGCGTTTACAATTACAGTACTGTACCTTGTAAACATCCACAGAAATCCCCTTCCAGAGATTAGTCTTCTGCCGTGGTTTCCGAAATGTCGGATGTGGGGGCCTAACAGGCTGGTGAACCACGCGTCCTCTGGGATCTGCTCTTTTTCCAGGATGGGGAGGAAAGAGGAGGTGAGCAAGAAATAACTTCTTAAAAGAATTCACTAAGTTTTCTTTGCACAATTTTTTTTCTCTTCATCTATTTTACTAGGACACATGCATTTCCCAATGTAGCTTTCCAAAATGTTCTACATTCGGATCCATACTTCCTAATGTTCGTTACGTTTTATTAACGTTTTAAGAAAAGCACCGGTCAATATTTTCACACTGAACTTCCTGGGCTCCCAATGTAACTTTCCAAAAATGTTCTACGTTTGGATCCATTACTTCCTAATTTTCGTTAACGTCTCGTTAACATCTTGAGAAAAACACCCGTCGAATATTTTCACACTGAACTTCCTGGGCTCCCAATGTAACTTTCCAAAAAACGTTCTACGTTTGGATACATACTTCCTAATTTTCGTAACGTTTCATGAACGTCTTGAGAAAAACACCAGTCCAAATATTTTCACACTGAACGTCCCGGGCTCAAAGTCTAGTATTTTATATCTTCTTCCTCTTCCGCCATGCCTTGGGCCTCCAATTCTTCTTTCAGCTCGATCAACTCTTCGTTGGAAAGCTCTCCCTCGGGGTAGGCGATCCATTTTTTCACATCTTCTGCATCCACCTCCAAACCGAGGGCTCGGTTGAGCGTCAAAATGTTGCAACTGATTTCCTCCACATCTTCGTTTGGCTCAAAGCCTTCAAAATTACGGACGAGGAGAGCAAAGCGTTTTAAGCAGCGCTCCCAAATGCCTTGCATGCATTTCAGGCTGACGTCCTTCCACGCCGTCGCAATGTTTTCAATGCAGTGGCCAATATCGTACGCTTTCCAAAAGTCGCGCAACGTCACCCTGCTGTCCTCTGTTGCAGTGACGGCCGAGGCCAGCGTGGCCCGTAAATAGCACGCTTTGAAGATCGAGACGGCTCCCTGATCCATGGGCTGTAGGAAAGGGCTGGTGTTTTTTGGTAGATAGACAACCTTCACGTCCGAATGGACGTCATCCAGGTGCGGGGGATATCCAGGGGCGTTGTTGAGGAGCAGGAGGATTCTAAAAGGGATTCTGTTTTGAAAACAGTATTCCTGCACTTGGGGGATGAAGCAATTTACAAACCAATCCTCGAAGAAGACTTGGGTCATCCAAGCCTTCTGATCAGTTTGGTAATAAACGGGCAGTGTCTCTTGGCCAATGTTTTCGCCCGTGGGGGGATCCTCCGATTTGTGGATCAGAAACGGCTTTAGCTTAAATCCGGCGACATTGCCGCCCAACAGCAAGGTGATTCGGTCCTTGAAGGCTTTGTATCCAGGCATAGCTTGGGCCTCTTGGTGAAGGTAAGTCCGTTCGGGCATTTTTTTCCAGAATAGCCTGGTTTTGTCCACGTTGAATATCTGTTCGGGCAAATAGTTCCCTTCTGCTATGAGAGCGTCAAGGTCATCCAGGAAGCGTTGGGCTGCCATTTCGTCGGCGCCAGCTGCTTCCCCCGGCGGGTGCGCGGTGTGGTAATTAAACCTTCGCTGGAAGCGCATGAACCAGCCGCGGCTTGCCGTGAACGTTTCGGTACACTCCTCGCCCGCTCGTTCCTTCAGGGTCGCGAAAAGGCTCCGGGCCTTGGCCTGAATGAGAGGCAGGCTGATGGGAATTCGTTTTTGGATCTGATCCTCGATCCAAAGCATCAGGAGTTTCTCCGTTTCGTGGATGAGGCCTTTGCGTTGCCTGGTGATAATGGCTTTCGTCCCCGGGGAGCCTTTCATGGCCTCTCTGATCCTCTCCTTGTTCTTCAAAATGGTGGAAATGGTGGAATGGGCCAGGCCTTCTTCTTGAGCGATGATGTTCACCTTCTTCCCAGCGTCGTAGGCTTTGATGATCTTCATCTTCAAATTCAGACTGATAGCCTTCCTCTGCTTCTTGCTTCGCTCTTCCGACGAACCGTGGCCCTTCCTCTTCCCCTTTGAGGACATGGCCAGCGAGAACAAGAGCCCGTTGCAAAATACTGTCAAGAGAGAGAGAGAGAGAGAGAGAGAAATAAGAGAGAGAATTAAAAAAAAAATAGTTGAATTGGTTGAGGGTGGGAGGAGCGTAAAAATATATTGTCCTGGTTTGGTAACAGTTTTACTCCCTGGAATAAAAAGCATGTCAATCATGTGTCCAACCTTGGCAACTTTTAAGACCTGTGGACTTCAACGCCCAGAATTCCCCAGCCAACAAATAAATGGATCATCAAGCCAATCGGGAACACGGTGGCTCGTGTGGTTAGGACACTGGGTTGGAGGTGACCAAGGCCACGCTCAAGACCCGAGTGCTACTCTAGGGCAGGGTGAACTCCCGCCCTTGACTCCGGCTCCTGTGGGGGACATGAAAGGAGCCCGCCAACCGAGCGTCACCCAGGCAACAGTGATGTCACCGGCCAATCCTGTCAACACCGACGCCCCTCGGTGCTGCTCGCATGAGTGCAATGCAATCAAGTCAATCAATCCAGTGGTAAATCAATCAATAAATAAATAATAGCAATAAGAATAATAAGAATAAAGTTGGAAGGGACCTTGGAGGTCCAACTCCCTGCTCAGGCAGGAAACCCTATACCATTTCGGACAAATGGCTGTCCAGTCTCTTCTTAAAAACTTAAAAACTTCCAGTGTTGGAGCCTTCAACGCTTCTGGAGGCAGGTTGTTCCACTGGTTAATTGTTCTAACTGTCAGGAAGTTTCTCCTTAGTTCCAGGTTGCTTCTCTCCTTGATTCGTTTCCATCCATTGCTTCTTGTCCGGCCTTCCGGCGCTTTGGGGAATAGCTTGACTCCCTCTTCTTTGGGGCAGCCCCTGAGATACTGGAACACTGCTATCGTGTCCCCCCCTGGTCCTTCTCTTCATTAAACGAGACATACCCAATTCCAGCAAACGTTCCTTGTATGTTTTAGCCTCCAGTCCCCTAATCATCTTTGTTGCTCTTCTCTGTACTCTTTCTAGAGTCTCAGCATCTTTTTTACATCGTGGTGACCCAAACTGGATGCAGTTATTCCAAGTGTGGCCTTACCAAGGCCTTGTAAAGCGGTATTAACACCTCACGTGATCTTGATTCTATCCCTCTGTTGATGCAGCCTAGCACTGTGTTGGCCTTTTTGGCAGCTGCAGCACACTGCTGGCTCCTATTTAAGCGATTGTCCACTAGGACTCCGAGATCCCTCTCACAGTTGCTACTATTGAGCAAGGCACCCCCTATACTATACGTTTGGTTTTTCTTGCCTAAATGTAGAACCTTCCTTTTTTTCAGCGTTGAATTTTCATGTATGAATTTCACTCACATAAGTCTAAGCGTTATTGCTGCTACTAGCAGTGGAAATGTTGAACTCAACTGGGCTCATCATTCAAGGACTATTGGAAGTAGACCTGCCTTCTCTAAACTCTGCTCCTCGACAGCTTCACTTGATCAGGACTTCCGGTTTCCTACCCTATCCCGTGGGGGCAAGGTGGAATTAGTGAATTCGGCCACATCGCGACCAATGAGCTGCCGTCGAGTTCGAAAGGTATGTCGGAGCCAGCCAAAACGTCTCCCCTTACCGGAGCTGGGGCCTTCCCCAAAGAACAAGGGGTCCTGCGCACAGGGGTCTTCCTGAAGTCCACAGAGATGCTCTTCAGAAATGGTAATGGTCTGGTAGTCTATCCAGGAAAAAAAGAGAAAAAGAAAAAAAAACACAAATATATAAGGGCTCTCCAATATATTGCCTCGGTGAAACGCGCAACGTCTGACAAACCGACCCCCCGTGGCGACTGAAGACGGCTTGAGGCGTTGAGCCAAACGTACAGAACGGAGAGGAAGAGATACGGGGGATCGTACATCGGTTTACTATAAACCACTCGTAGGGCCCTTGGATTTTTATAGGCGTGGGAAGGTTACATCAAGGTGCTTAGGAAACAACGTGGAGATGGGTACATCAAACATCCAAAAGAAAAATCATAAATATATAACTCCTCTTGGAGTTCGGTTGTTTTCTCGCGGGTGTCTCTCAGCCCCACTAGGTAACGCCATCAGTGCTAGGAAGGAGTGGCGTTTGCTTTAATAAACTCACTTGCTTCTAGCAGCAATGAACAATTTTAACCAGTGGAACCACCTGCCTCCAGAAACGGTGAATCCTCCAACACTGGGAAGTTTTTAAGAAGAGACTGGACAAGCCATTTGTCCGAAATGGTATAGGGTGTCCTGCCTGAGCAGGGGGTTGGACTAGATGGCCTCCAAGGTCCCTTCCAACTTTATTATTATTATTATTATTATGTTCCCTAGGTAGGTCATGAAATGTCTACAAGCAACCAAGCTGAGAGCGCAACGAGGACCCCCTGTCCTCCATCCACTCCCCTTCCTCCTCCTCTTCCATGCAAACCCCTCTCCCTTCTAGCGCTGATGATGTCCCCTAGTTGGGTCATGAAATGTCTCCAAGCAAACAACCAAGCTCAGAGAGGACCCCACAGTCGTCGTCGTCCTCCTCCTCCTCATAGTGATGTTACCTAGTTGAGTCATGAAATGTCTGTAAGAAAACCACAAGCTCATAGACACCAATGACCCTACGGTCTTCCCCCTCCTCCTCCTCCCCTCCCTAACAGCCCTGATGATGTTCCCTAGTTGGGTCATGAAATGTCTACAAGAAAACCACCAAGTTCAGAGAGCACCAAGGATCCCACCTCCTCCTCCTCCTCCCTTCTAGCCCTGATGATGTTACCTAGTTGGGTCCTGAAACGTCTGCGAGAAAACCACCCAGTTCAGAGAGCACCAAGGATCCCACATCCTCCTCCTCCTCCCTTCTAGCCCTGATGATGTTACCTAGTTGGGTCCTGAAACGTCTGCGAGAAAACCACCACGTTCAGAGAGCACCAAGGATCCCACCTCCTCCTCCTCCTCCCTTCTAGCCCTGGCGATGTTACCTAGCTGGGTCTTGAAACGCCTGCGAGGAAACCACTAAGTTCAGAGACCGCCAAAGAGCCCACGGTTCAACCCCGGGCTTCAAATATTGCCTTCTATTGATGACAACGATGATCTAAATCAAGGACAATCTAACTGCCAGAAGCCTAGCAGGGTTTCAAACGTCTAAAATGAGGTTGAGAGAAGACTGGGGGATCGTCGGGGACGGTACGCGGACTCGGTAAACCGCTTAGCGTGGGCTGCAAAGTCCTACGAAGCAATACAGAACTCTTAAGTGCTATTGCTATTTAGCAGTGGAAATGTTGGGACTCCTACAGCTATACGGTAGCGGCCCAAATTGTGGAAACCTTTTGGGAAAAGTGTATTTTTGAGGTTTGATGGCTAATCACACCACTTTTTTGGGGGGGGAGCAGTACCATAAAATTATATATATCAGTGGAAAGATCATTGAATCAAGAACGTAATGCCACAAAGTCTGTTCGATTCTCTGTACTGTATTCTTATGAAAAGTTAGAGCCTTTAATACCATTAACGGTATTAATGAATAAAACATAAGAATGTTATTGTGGGAATAATATATTCATTTCAGATATAATTATTATGTTAGGGAAAAGGGAAATGAGGGATACCCGAAGTGTTAATAATATGTTTATTTAAGGCTAATTGGAATATGGTAACTGTAAATTAGTCAAGCCTAAAAACAGGATTTGGATCTTTATGACTGAAACGTGATTGATGTTTGATAGGATTGCTTGAAGTCTATTTAGAAATGTATTAATTTGAATATGTAATATTATATGAGGGAAATAGAGAGGGAACTTATAATGAATTAATTTCTAGCTATATATTTATGATTTTTCTTTTGGAGGTTTGATGTACCCATCTCCACGTTGTTTCCTAAGCACCTTGATGTAACCTTCCCACCCCTATAAAAACCCAATAAAATATATATTAAAAAAAAAAAAAAGTTAGAGCCAAATGACCAGAAAAAGGAAGGACCACTTGCTTAGGTTGATCTCGGGTAAGCTTTCCTTCCTCTGATGGTAGCCAATGAGCGTTGAGTGTTTAGAGAGCCAATCGGGGGTCCTCTCGTTTGGGCCGTGAGCCAATCAGATCACAGTAGGATCCCGTTATCGATGTCCTGTCTTGAAGCTGAGAGGAGGACATTGGTCAGTGTGTTATGTGATTGCTAGCCAGTTGGTTGGGGTTTTTTTCTTTTTGTGTGTTTTGAGCTCGTAAAACGTAATAAAATTAAAGTCACGGGGCCAAGAGTTGACCGGTCGCCCAGAAAGCGACAGTAAAACAGTATTATTCAGTGAACGAGGCTACGGTCCTCAAGAAATTTAGAAGGGGAAAAATGGGTGGAAACTTCGCCCGAGGTGGCGTTTCTACGGTACACTTTCCCCAAAAGGTTCCCACAGTTTTGGCCACTCCTGTATAGCTCTCAAAGAGGAAGGGGTCCTTACCTTCACTGGGATCGTACTGCACGTGCTCTTGGTGGGTTTCCCCGGGGCCCAAGCAGATCTCCTCCACCTCCTCTTTAATCCTCGAGGGGATGTCTAGGTACTCCACCGAAGAAGCTGGACACCGAAGAGAGAGGAAAACACGTCAAGGACGCTCACGGGTCGGAAGAGCAATCCGAAGGCATGACAGAAGAAAGAAAGCTAGAGTTAAGATTTAAAAATGGGCTTCTCCTTCTCTTCCTCTTTTGTTTTTGGTTGACTGATAGGCGCTAAGGAGATTTTTTTAAAGGTATGGATTGATTGAATATTTAGGACTTCAAAAAGATTTAGAAGGGAAATGAAAATTAGCCACTAGACTATAGTTTTGAATTGTAACATGGAAGTTGGTTTGTGACAGTAAGAGATATCTTTATGAGTAAGGGATGAGGTACTAGGATGAGAAATAGAATATATTTGTGCAATAAAGTAAGAATGTAATTAACTGAATAATATGTGTATTTTAGATAACGATAACTATTCTGTAATGGAATTAGGAAAATCTGGGTTACCCGAAGCCTAAACATTATGGATATTAAAGGCTAAATTAGGTAAGGAGTGAAAAAGGGTTTTTTAAAGCTATGTCCATTTATAAAATAGGTATTTGAAATAGAATAGAGTAAGAGATAGAATTTAATTGAGAAGTATAAATAGAATGGTTGGAATAATGTGTATATTTTAGAAACAATTTATCTTTTACGAAATAAGGGAAATCGGATACCCGAATTGTATACCATATGTTTATTTCAGGCTAAATTGGAATATGTTAATTGTAAGTTAGTTAAGCCTGAAAACAGGTTGATCATAGATGAAATATTACTGTTTTTTTTTTTTTTTTTTGACTGACAAAATAGAGAGGGAACCTTTAAAGAAGCAATTTTGAATTGTTTACGTATGATTATGTTTCTCACTTTTTTCTATGGAGTACCCTATCCCCACGATGAGTCTTTACAACACTTTGTTGCAAAACTAAAAAAATCAAAAGTTGTTATAAAAAAAAAGAAAAAAAAAGAAATGTATTAACTTGAATGTGATACAATAATTCGGGGAACTTTTAATGACATAACCTGAGATATGTACCAAAGACTTTGTTATTGGACTATTGATTACCCAATCACCACGCTGCTGCCTAAATATTGGGATGTAAAATTGAAAAATTAATACAACTTGTTACAAAAAAAAAAAAAAAAAGAAGGCAGGGCGGAAGGACGGGGCCTACGGCGTTAAGGGCCAAGGAGAAGAGGGTCGGGAAGGGAAAGGCCCGCGGGGAAACCGACCCGAAGAATTCGATCAAGGAGATTGCGGAAAGGTATCAAGGGATAGCGGTGGAAGGATGTACGGTAAAGAGAAACCGTGATAGAAAATAAGAGTGTCGACGCTGCGAACATTGGATGTTCTTGCTTTGACCACATATGGAGATGCGGCCTTTTCTTTCTTTCTTATGCTTTACTCTTTAGAATTCCACCTCAGGCCTGAAAGCCACCTGGGTGACTTTGGGCCAATCACCAGGTGACGGTAAGTTCTAGTCTTGCCTTAGGCGTGAAAGCTAGCTGGGTGACTCTGGGCCAATCACCAGGTGACGGTAAGTTCTAGTCCCGCCTTAGGCATGAAAACCGGTTGGGTGACTTTTGGGCTAATCACCAGGAGACAGTAAGTTCTAGTCTTGCCTTAGGCATGAAAGCTACCTGGGTGACTCTGGGTCAATCACCAGGTGACGGTAAGTTCTAGTCTTAGGCATGAAAGCTAGCTGGGTGACTCTGGGCCAATCACCGGGAGACAGTGAGTTCTAGTCCCGCCTCAGGCATGAAAACCGGTTGGGTGACTCTGGGCCAATCACCAGGTGATGTTAAGTTCTAGTTTTGCCTTAGGCATGAAAGCTAGCTGGTGACTCTGGGCCAATCACTGGGAGACAGTGAGTTCTAGTCCCGCCTCAGGCATGAAAACCGGTTGGGTGACTCTGGGCCAATCACCAGGTGATGGTAAGTACTAGTTTTGCCTTAGGCATGAAAGCTAGCTGGGTGACTCTGGGCCAATCACCGGGAGACAGTGAGTTCTAGTCCCGCCTTAGGCATGAAAACCGGTTGGGTGACTCTGGGCCAATCACCAGGTGATGTTAAGTTCTAGTTTTGCCTTAGGCATGAAAGCTAGCTGGGTGACTCTGGGCCAATCACCGGGAGACAGTGAGTTCTAGTCCCGCCTCAGGCATGAAAACCGGTTGGGTGACTCTGGGCCAATCACCAGGTGATGGTAAGTTCTAGTTTTGCCTTAGGCATGAAAGCTAGCTGGGTGACTCTGGGCCAATCACCGGGAGACAGTGAGTTCTAGTCCCGCCTCAGGCATGAAAACCGGTTGGGTGACTCTGGGTCAATCACCAGGTGACGGTAGTTTTGCCTTAGGCATGAAAGCTAGCTGGGTGACTCTGGGCCAATCACCGGGAGACAGTGAGTTCTAGTCCCGCCTCAGGCATGAAAACCGGTTGGGTGACTCTGGGCCAATCACCAGGTGATGGTAAGTACTAGTTTTGCCTTAGGCATGAAAGCTAGCTGGGTGACTCTGGGCCAATCACTTGGAGATAGTGCGTTTTAGTCCCGCCTCAGGCATGAAAAAGAGTTGAGTGATTTTGGGCCAGTCACCAGGTGATTGTGAGTTCTAGTCCCACTTCAGGCATGAAAGCCGACTGAGTGATCTTGGGCCTTGAGGTGACTTATCAAATATCCAAGCCGGGACAACAATCGAATGAATAAACAACAAGTAAGCAGTAAGGAGACGTCAGGTTTTATCAGTACCGGCTTCCATTTCCCTCCTGACGACGTCGTTCCGGCACAGTCCAGAAGGAAGCAAGATTCTGGGATGCTCATTTCCCGGGTCCATGAATTTTGGAGAAGTGGTCATCAGGACGTGTCCTACCAAGCGAGACTGCCCTTGTGGGGAAAGAAGAAGACAAAAAAAAGCGCACGATCAAGGCTCCCTCTTTTTTAAGCCAAACCACAATTTCAGGACACTGGCTATTCACCCTCGTGAAGACCGGCGCCGATCTCCTCAGGAGGCCTGGCGTTTCCACCACCTCGAGGTCCTTCTACTTCTTCTTTCAGCCACAAAGAAACGTCCACCGGAGCGACGGGGGACTCTGGACGGAGGAGAGAAGAGAAAAAGGTTGCTGTCGGACCGTCCGAAGGACCTCCTTTTCCCAGTTACATCCATCTGACCCACCAGAGTGGGGAGGCAGGAGAGGTTAGGGGTCCCCTCTCCTAAGAAGGTCCTGTTGTGATTCCTCGCCGGCCAGTGGACCCGGCAGCTGAGTCTGAGGAATCAGAGGAGGAGGAGGAGGGGCCTGGAGGGACATCAGAGTCAGAGGAAGGCTCCGAGGAGCTCCAAGACTTAACAGTCGGACGAGGAGCCTGGCCCCTCTACTCGCGCTCAGGCTGAGACACAGCTGTGCTGGGAGTCTGAGTTGGACAGTGATGAATCGCAGCTGGGAGATAACCAGGATGCACGTAAGCGCCGGCAGGCAAAGAGAGCACAACAGAGGAATGCAATGGGGCGGCCCCAAAGGCAAAGGAGAAGGCATTAGGAAGCCACGCCTTGGCTGCATAATAAAAGGGAAGGTGTGGGAGGTGCTGGTTGCCGAAGGCAACCGTTGGTGTTGCGGAATCGAGTTTCTGTGAACTGTGTTTGTTTGCCTTGGACATGGACTCAGGTCTGTGAATAATAAAAGGGGATTGGATTTTTCCTGCGGTTCCAGCCTGCTTGTTGGAAAAGGGGTTTCTCCTTGGGAGCATAACAAGGGCTCACGTAGGCTGGGAGAGAACAGGTCCTTCTGGTGGAACCCAGAAGAAGGGCCTTCTCCGCGCTGGCTCCCTCTGTTATGAAAAAAAAAAGCATGAAGAAAAACGGATCCGTACATTTCGAGAGACAGCGTGAGTTTACCTGCGCCAGGGAGTGTCGGCGTGTCGTCCTCGGGGGCGGTTTCCACGTTGGCGTCACACAAGGCGTCCCCTTGTTCGATCTTGGTCAGGATCTCGGGTTTCGCGATGGCGTAATCTGCCCACACACGGCAAATGAAAAATCCCGTTAATCGCGCGCACAGCTTTTGTGGGGGGAACTCAATGAGTGGAAAAGACAAAGCGGGTCACGTGTCGTTTGTTCCCGCGACATCTTGCCAAACACAGGACAGGTGGCCCTCAACGTTCAACACTTCATTTTCTTTCTCTTCCTCTCACTCTCTCTCTTTCCCTCCCTTGCTCTTTCTCTTTTCCTCTTTGTCTCCCTCCTTCCCTCTTTCTTTCTTCTTCCTCCTTTCTTTTTCTTTCTATCTATCTCTTTCCTTTCTTTCCCTCTCTTTCTTCTCTCTCTGTTAAATTTAAATTTACCGACAAAGAATTAAATTGGTCGCAGAAGCGACTGCCTGTGAATGCTCCTAGATTGGGGCTGAAAGGCGAAAGTGGAAGCAGGAGGCTCGGTCCCATATTTGAGTAGACCAGGTTTGCTCTGATAGATCTTTCTCTCCCTCTTTCCGTTTTTCTCTCCCTCTTTCCGTTTTCCTCTCGCTTTCTTCCTCTCCCTCTCTCTCCCTCTGCCTTTCTCTTTTTCCCTGTCTTTCTCTCCTTCTCTCTCTCTCTCCTTTCTTTTTCCTCTCACTCTCAGTCTTTCCCTCCCTTGCTTTCTCTTTCCCTCATTCCGTCTCTCTCCCTATTTGAGTAGACCAGGTTTGCTCTGATAGATCTTTCTCTCCCTTTTTCTTTCTCTCCCTTCTTTCCATCTTTTTCTCGCTTTCATCCTCTTTCCCTCTCCCTCCCTTTCTCTCATTTTTCTTCCTCTCACTTTCCCTCTCCTTCTTTCCCTCCCTTGCTTTTTCTCCCTCTTTTCCTTTCTCCCTTTCCTTCTCTCCGTCTTTCTCTCTCTTTCTCTTTCCCTCTCTCCCTTTCCTTCCTTCTTTCCCTTTCCCTCCCTTTTCTTCCTTCTTTCCCTCTTTCCCTTTCCCACTCTCTTTCCCTCTCCCTTTCTGTCTTTCCCTCCCTTGCTTTCTCTCCCTCTTTTCCTTTCTCTCCCTTTCCTTCCTTTCCCTTTCCCTGTCTTTCTTTCCCTTTCTCTTTCCTTCCTTCTTTCCCTTTTCCTCTCCCTTTTCTTCCTTCTTTCCCTTTTTCTTTCTTACTCTTTCCCTCTCCGTCTTTCCCTCCCTTGCTTTCTTTCCCTTTCTCTACCTTTCCTTTCTCTACCTTTCTTCTCTATCCCTCTCTTTCCCTTCCTAGCTTTCTCTTTTCCTTTCTCTCCCTTTCCCTCGCCTTTCTTTCCCTCTCGCTCTCTCCCTTTCTCTTTCCGTCTTTCTCTCCCTTTTTCCCTCCCTTGCCTTCTTTCCCTTTCTCTCCCTCTTTCCCTTTTTCCATCTGTCTCTCTTCCCCTTTCTCTTGCACTTGCCATTCACACACACACACACAAACACCTGCACACCGCGCCGCCAACAAGCGAAAATATACGTATGCCCTCAAAAGAGGAAAAGAACTGAAATGGAAACGGGATGGTCACATAGCAAGGAGGACTGGTGGCAGGGGGGGCCAAGGCAGTCATAGACAGAATGGATCCCGCTTGATCCCAAGTGTTCACGGAAGAGACCTAAAAGGAGATGGATCGATGACATATCAGCCAGTATGGAGGGTCCAATTGGCAAAAGGGAAGCTCAGGACCGCATTGGCTGGAAATGGGCGGGAGAGGCCTGCATCAGGCAGTGGATAGAAACAGGAATAGGAATGGAATGGAAGAACAGAGCAGGAAGAAGAGTTGGATGGGACCTTGGAGGTCATCTATCTAGTCCAACCCCCTGCTCAGGCAGGAAACCCTATACCATTTCAGACAAATGGCTGTCCAGTCTCTTCTTCAAAACTTCCAGTGTTGGAGCGTTCACTGCTTCTGGTGGCAAGGAGTTCCCCTGATTAATTGTTCTCACTGTCAAGAATTTCTCCTTTAATTCCAGGTTGCTTCTCTCCTTGATGAGTCTCCATCCGTTGCTTCTTGTCCTGCCTTCAGGGGCTTTGGAGAATAGCTTGTCTCCCTCTTCTTTGGGGCAGCCCGAGATACTGGAACACTGCTTATCATGTCCCCCCTCGTCCTTCTCTTCATTAAACTAGACCTACCCAATTCCAGCCACTGTTAGACATATAAGGATAGTAAATGATGATATCCTCACCCATTGAGACTAGCAGCTCATAATTGCTTTTCATGACCGTTTTATACAGGTCCTTCTGCAGGTCATCCAGGTTCCCCCATTCTTGCTCGTTGAAATGAACGGAAAGATCATCAAAAGTGACCGGGACCTGGAAATAAATAGCAAGGTTACAACTTTGGGCATTATCCTGTGGCCTCCAAATCCTAAAGTTGAGAAATAAGCGTGGCGTACTTTGGGGGGGAAAAGGCAGTGTTTTATCATTAAGCAGACAAAAGCCTACTAGCTCCCTCTGGATCAGGGGCCTCCAAACTTTTAAGACTTGGGGACTTCAACTCCCAGAATGCCCCAGCCAGTTTGCTTTAAGAGAGGACTTCCACTCCCAGAATCCCCCAGCCGGCATGCTTTAAGAGGGAAGGACTTCAACTCCCAGAATTCCCCAGCCAGTTTGCTTTAAGAGGGGAGGACTTCCATTCCCAGAATCCCCCAGCCAGTTTCCTTTAAGAGGGAAGGACTTCAACTCCCAGAATCCCCCAGCCAGTTTGCTTTAAGAGGGGAGGACTTCCACTCCCAGAATTCCCCAGCCGGCATGCTTTAAGAGGAGGACTTCAACTCCCAGAATTCCCCAGCTGGCATGCTTTAAGAGGAGGACTTCAACTCCCAGAATTCCCCAGCCAGTTTGCTTTTAAGAGGGGAGGACTTCCACTCCCAGAATCCCCGCCAGTTTGCTTTAAGGGGGGGAGGACTTCAACTCCCAGAATCCCCCAGCCGGCATCTTTAAGAGGGAAGGACTTCAACTCCCAGAATCCCCTAGTTAGCATGTTTTAAGAGGGGTATTTTATTACACAGTCATAAAACCTAATAAAATGAATAAGTAAGTCTATAGTTACACAGATAGTTGTTTTGGTCTGGGAAGATTCTATCTGAAGGCGAGCAACAATTAAAGTACTACTCAGAGGCGACTTCAGCTTTTTGGCTCGTGGCCAAAACGTCCTTTTTAAGACAAAGCAGCATCTACAGAGAGTCGAGAACGACAAGAACACCCGTCACAATGCAAGGGCTGCCCTGGGCGATGTTTACAAAAGGGCGGGGCTTGTGCGGTAACATCACAAAATGCATTTCATCGTGTCGGGATTAGATGCCCAGCGGCTCTATTCGTACAATTGCTGGCTCGGCTTTGAACCGTGGGGATCTTTGGTTCTGAGCTCAGCTGTTTTCCTTGTGGACGTTTCATGACCCGGCTAGGGAACATCTTCAGTGCTGGAAGGGAGTGGGGATTCTGAAGAGGAAAACGGGGGGGAGGGTGAGAAGGAAGAGGACTGTGGGGTCTGTGGGGTTCATTGAACTTTTGTTTTCTTGCAGACGTTTCTTGATCCAACTAGGTAACATCATCAGTGCTAGGAGAATGGGGTTTGTGGAGTGGAGAGGAGAAGGACGATTGTGGGGTCTGTAGTGTTCATTCAGCTTTGTTTTCTTGCAGACATTTCTTGATCCAACTAGGTATCATCATCAGTGCCAGGAGAGAATGGGGTTTCTGGAGTGGGGAGGAGGGGGCTTGTGGAGTGGAGAGGAGGACGACGACTGTGGGGTCTGTAGTGTTTTCAGCTTTGTTTTCTTGCAGACGTTTCTTGATCCAACTAGGTAACATCATCAGTGCCAGGAGAGAATGGGGTTTGTGGAGTGAAGGACGACGACTGTGGGGTCTGTAGTGTTCATTCAGCTTTGTTTTCTTGCAGATGTTTCTTGATCCAACTAGGTAACATCATCAGTGCCAGGAGAGAATGGGGTTTGTGGAGTGGGGAGGAGGAATAATATGGGGCCTTTGGGGCTCTCGTGAGTTTGGCTGTTTCCTTGCAGACATTTCCTGACCCAACTAGGTAAAATCGGGGTTAATAAATAAACGACTGTGGGGTCTGTAGTGTTCATTCAGCTGTTGCTGTTTTCTTGCCCACCTTTCATGATCAAACTAAGTAACATCATCAGTGCTAGAAGAGAGGGAGGTTTGTGGAGAGGGTCTGTAGTGTTTATTCCGCTTTGATGTTTTCTTGCAGACGTTTCTTGATCCAACTAGATAACATCATCAGTGCTGGAAGAGAGGGAGGTTTGTGGAGTGGAGAGGAGAAGGAAAAGGAGGACTGTGGGGTCTGTAGTGTTCATTCAGCTTTGTTTTCTTGCAGACGTTTCTTGATCCAACTAGATAACATCATCAGTGCTTGGAGAGAATGAGGTGTATGGAGTGGAGAGGAGGAGGAGGAGAATGACGACTGTGGGGTCTTGTAGTGTTCATTCAGCTTTGTTTTCTTGCACACGTTTCATGACCAAACTAACACTGTCAGTGCTAGAAGAGAGGGAGGTTTGTGGGGTGGAGAGGAGAAGGAGGAGGAGAACAGTGGGGTCTGTAGTGTTCATTGTTTTCTTGCAGACCTTTCATGACCCAACTAGGTAACCCCACAATCCTCCTCCTCCCTCCCTGCTTCTCCTCTTTGCCACCCCCCCTCTCTTCAAGCACTGATGATATTCCTTAGGAGGGTCACGAAACGTCCGCAAGGAAACCACCCTAAGGACTCCACTGTCCTTCTCCTCTACACCCTCCCAGCGCCGATGCTGTCACCTAGCTGGGTCACGAGACGTCTGCCAGGAAAGAACCCCCCCCCAGCTCAGAGCGACCCCCAAGCCCACCCCCACAGTCCTTTTCCTCTTCCTCCTCCTCTCTGCAAACCAGCCCTCCCTCCCTGCCCTGATAGTCACCTAGCTGGGTCACAAGACATCTGCCAGGAAACCCCCAACTCAGAGAGCGCCCTCCCCTCCTGTCATTCCCCTGGTGGACAGCCGAACTCACCAGCTTCACCCTCTTGCCCATCTTCCAGTGCTGAGGACCTAAGGCCCCATCGGCATGTGCATGTGTCTGGTGTGTGTGTGTCTGTGTATGGTCTGTGTGCGGTGCATGTATGTGATGTGCGTGTGTTTGTGTGTCTGTGGTGTGTGTTTGCATGGTATGTCCGGTGTGCATGCGGGAGGTGTGCGTGTGTGTCGTGTGCATGTTTGTGTCTGTGGTGTATATCTGTGTGTTGTGCGTGTGTCTGGTGTGTGTCTGCTTGGTCTGTGTGTGTATATGGTGTGTCTGCGTGCGGTGTGTCTGTAGTGTTGGCATGGGTGGTGTGCGTGTAGTGTGTCTGGTCCGTCTGTGTGTGGTGTGTAAGTGGTGTGTGTATGTGGTGTGCGGTGCATGCGTCTAGTGTTGTTGTGTGGTGCCCAGGTGTGGTCCGTGGGGTGTTTGTGGTGTGTGCAGTGTGTGTGGTTGTGTATCTGTGGTGTTCGGTGCGTGGGATATCTCTTGTGTGCTGTGCATGTGTCTCGTGTGTGTCGGCTTGGTCTGTGTGTGTGTCTCTGTGTGTGGTGCATGTGTAAGTAGTGTGTGTGTGTGTGTCTGTAGTGTTGGTGTGTGGTGTCCAGGTGTCTGCGTGTGGTCCGTGGGGGTGTTTGTGGTGTGTGCAGCGTGTGTGGTGATGTGTCTGTGGTGTTCGGTGCGTGGGATATCTCTGTGTGTTGTGCATGTGTCTGATGTGTGTCTGCTTGGTCTGTGTGTCTGTGGTGTGGGTCTGCGTGTGGCGCATGCGTCTGTAGTGTTGGTGTGTGGTGTCCAGGTGTCTGCGTGTGGTCCGTGGGCTGTTTGTGGTGTGTGCAGCGTGTGTGGTTGTGTGTCTGTGGTGTTCAGTGCGTGGGATATCTCATGTGTGTTGTGCATGTGTCTGGTGTGTGTCTGCTTGGTCTGTGTGTCTGTGGTGTGGGTCTGCGTGTGGCGCATGCGTCTGTAGTGTTGGTGTGTGTGGTCCGTGGGGTGTGTGTGGTTGTGTGTCTGTGGTGTTCGGTGCGTGGTATATCTCTTGTGTGTTGTGCATGTGTCTGGTGTCTGCTTGGTCTGTGTGTCTGTGGTGTGTGTCTGCGTGTGGCGCATGCGTCTGTAGTGTTGGTGTGTGGTGTCCAGGTGTCTGCGTGTGGTCCGTGGAGGGCGTCCGTGGGGTGTGCAGCGTGTGTGGTTGTGTGTCTGTGGTGTTCGGTGCGTGGGATATCTCTTGTGTGTTGTACATGTGTCCGGTGAGTGTCCGCTTGGTCTGTGTGTGGTATGGGTCTGTGTGTGGGGCATGTGTAAGTGGTGTGTGTGTGTATGTGGTGTGCGGTGCATGCGTCTGTAGTGTTGTTGTGTGGTGCCCAGGTGTGGTCCGTGGGGCGTTTGCGGTGTGTGTAGTGTGTGTGTGTGGTTGTGTCTGTGGTGTGTGAGATATATCTGTGTGTTGTGCATGTGTCTGGTGTGTGTCTGCTTGCTCTGTGTGTCTGTGGTGTGGGTCTGCGTGTGGCGCATGCGTCTGTAGTCTGTGTGTGTGTGTGGTGCGTCTCCCCCTCCCCACCACCCCCGGGCCCTGACCTTGGGCGTCTCCCCCCGGCCGCCGGGCGGGAAGCGCAGGATCCAGAAGTTGCGGTTCCGCAGCAGGTCCTCCAGCCGCTCCAGCCGCCGCTCCAGCCGCCCGAAGTCCCGCACCAGCCCGCCCAGCGCCGCCCACTTGCCCTCCAGCTGCCCGCCCAGCTCCGCCACCGCCCGCTGGCAGCCGCCCAGCTGCTCCTCGGCCGAGGCCAGCCGGCCCTCCAGGCAGCGCAGACGCGACCCCGGCGCCTCCGGGCCCGACACCGCCGGCCACAGCGACGCCGCCGCCGCCGCCATCGCCCTCGCCCAGGCCCCGACGGACCGGCATGCCCCGCGCCGGACGACGCCCCGCCTCTCTCTCCCTGCCTCACTCTCGCCCAGGCCCTGAGGCCCGCAAGTCCCGCCCCCCCGACGCTCCGCCTCCCTCCCTCTCGCCCAGTGCCCGCAAGCTCCGCCCCCTGACGCCCCGCCTCCCTCCCTCCCTCTCGCCCAGGCCCTGAGGAGGGGGGGAAGGACCGTCGTGCCCGCAAGCTCCGCCCCCCCGACGCTCCGCCTCCCTCACCCGCCAGGCCCTGAGGAGGGGGGGAAGGACCGTCATGCCCACAAGCTCCGCCCCCCTGACGCTCCGCCTCCCTCACTCGCCAGGCCGAGGAGGGGGGAAGGACCGTCGTGCCCGCAAGCCCCGCCCCTTCCCCCCATGCTCCGCCTCCCCGTCTTCTCTCTCGCCCAGGCCCTGAGGGGAGAAAGGACAGTCGTGCCCGCAAGTTCCGCCTCCCTCACTCTCGCCCAGGCCCTGAGAAGGGGGGGGAAGGACTGTCATGTCCGCAAGCTCCACCCCCCGACGCTCCGCCTTCCTCTCGCCCAGTGTCCGCAAGCTCCGCCCCCCGACGCTCCGCCTCCCTCACTCTCGCCCAGGCCGAGGGGGGAAGGACCGTCGTGCCCGCAAGCTCCGCCCCCCCGACGCCCCGCCCCCCTCCCTCACTCTCGCCCAGGCCCTGAGGAGGGGGGGAAGGACCGTCGTGCCCGCAAGCTCCGCCCCCCCGACGCCCCGCCTCCCTCACTCTCGCCCAGGCACTGAGGGGGGGACAGGACCGTCGTGCCCGCAAGCCCCGCCCCCGACGCTCCGCCTTCCTCTCGCCCGGTGTCCGCAAGCTCCGCCCCCCCGAAGCTCCGTCTCCCTCACTCTCGCCCAGGCCGAGGGGGGGAAAGCTCCGCCCCCCCCGACGCTCCGCCTCCGTCTCTTTCTCCCAGGCACTGAGGAGGGGGGGAAAGTGTCATCGGAGGACCTCCCCATAAGCCCTGCCCCCCGGCGCTCCGCCCACCCCGCCTCTGACACGCGCGCATGCGCTCTTCCGGGGAGGGGTGGGTGGGAGGGTGGCCTAGACTTAGAGGGCCGCGTCCAGGCATTGGGAGGGAGGAGGAGGAGGAGGAAAGGACCGTCGTGCCCCGCGCCGGAGGACCTCCCCACAAGCTCCGCCCCCTGCTCCCGCTTCCACCTCTCTCTCTCGTCCCGGCCGTGCCCCGCGCAGGAGGAGCTCCCCACAAGCTCCGCCTCCCCTGCACGGCCGCCCCGCCCCTTCTGGCTCTTGAGGCGAGGGAGGTCCATGGAGCGTCCCGCCGCTTTCGCTTTGGGGCGACCCCTGCCGACGGGAGGAGCGAGGAGGCGCTCGCGGGCGGCGCTTTTGGGCGGGAAAACGCCCGTCTCGCCTCAGACGGAGCGCCGCCCGCCAAGGGGCGTTGGTCGCTTCTGGTTGAGGGGAGTTTGCTGAGAGGCGGGAAACGGTGGCCCTGATTTTCTCTCTCTCTCTCTCTCTCTGTCTTTCCGTCTCTTTCCCGCTTTCTTTTTCTCCCTCTCTCCCTTTCCGTCTCTCTCCCTCATTTTCCCTTTCTCTCTTTCCCTCCCACTTTCCTTCCCTTTCTCCCTCACTCCTTCCCTTTTTTTCCCCTTTCCCTCTCTCCCTCTTACATAATAATAATAATAATAAAGTTGGAAGGGACCTTGGAGGTCATCGAGTCCAACCCCCTGCTCCTTCCCTTTCCCTCCCACTTTCCTTCCCTTTCTCCCTCACTCCTTCCCTTTTTCTTTTTCCCTTTCCCTCTCCCACTTTCTTTCCTTCTCCCTTTCCGTCTTTCTCTCCTTTTCTTCCTCGCTCTTTCCATCTTTTTCTCCCTTTCCCTCCTCTCCCACTAATTTTCCCTCTCTCCTTTTCTCCCTCCCTTTTCGTCTTTCTCCCTCACTTTCCCTTTCTCTCCATCTTTTTCCCTTTCTCCCTTTCCCTTTCTTTCTCCTTTTCCCTCTCCATCTTTCTCTCTCCCACTTTCCCTCTTGCTTTTTCTCTGTAACTTTCCCTGTCATAACCTTCCCTTTCTCACTTTCCCTTTCTCTCCCTCTTTCCCTTTCTCTGCCTTCCTCTCCCTTGCTCCCTCGCTCTTTCCCTCTCCATCTTTCTCTCCCACTTTTCCTTTCTCCCTCTTTCTCTCCAGCCTCTTCTCTGGCTCGGCTGAGGTTTCTGATCAAGCGATGGGAGAAAGGGGGCCCTGACAGGCTGTGAAGCCGGAGGGTGAGGAGAGCAGGAATTGGGGGGGAGGGGCTAGGCCACTCCTCAGACACCCACCCAGCTTCCATCAAGAAAGAGAGAAAAGGGATCCATCCATGATGGCCCCATGTCAATATAGGATGGTTGCGAGGTCTGCCTTCCGCCCAAGAGGGACCCTCTTCAAAAGTCCCATTTGGGAATATTTGGTTTCTCTGTCCATCCACTCATCCATCTATGCTCTCCATCCAATTCATCTACCCATCCATTTATCCATCCTACCCTATCTATGCCATCCATCCTATTCATCTATGCCAGAGGCGGCACTCAGAGTCCTCTGTTGGCACGCGCGCCGCCGCCAGTGGCAGCAGATCCATCAAGCCACCACCGCCACCCGGAGCAGGAGCCCCCGCCCAGCACAAAGGAGGCCAAGCAGCCAACTGAGTAGAGGTGGTAGAGCAGAGGTCACCAACCATTATCGATTGGCGGACTGGAAGAAAAGGGAGGGGGAAACATTTTGCGTGCGTGCACGGCGCCGCAAGCATGCATGCACTGCAAATGGGGTGGGGCTAGTGCCTGCATGATACTAGCCCTGCCCCGTTCTTGTGTGGTGCAGCGCCTTATATCTGCAGCGCGGTGGCGGCCGTTTTTGCACCTTGTAGCACAGTGGCCCATTTTTGCGCCTGTTTTTTGGGTGCCAGAGACAGCACTCAAGAGGTGCCTCCCCCGAGGGCACCACAATGCTGATGCGCCCCTGGCACTTTGCAATAAATAAGTGGGCTTTGGGTTGTAGTTTGGGCACTCAGTCTCTAAAAGGTTCGCCATCACTGATCTATGCTATCCATCAATTCTATTTGCATCGACCCATCCATCCTATTCATCCATCTATGCTATCCATCCGTCTACCCATCCATCCTCTTATCTATCATCTAATTTATTTGCCACACATTGCACAGTCCAGGTGATTATGAGTGGACAGTCTAAACATCCCCCACTCCTTGGCGTCCCTCAACTGCCAGTCACTTGGAGGGAAATGTTTGACCCACCAGGATGAGCACCACAAAAGCATTCATATCCAAGGATTTGGACAGAAGATGTTTGAAAGAATTAATCATTAGACAGTTCTGCAAGTGCCATCGCATTTCCTCGATTCATGGTAGCCCTAGGAAGCTATCTCAAACCGGTTTCCAGGATATGTGAAGTCCTTGAGTTATGACTTAATTCATGACGATTTTAAAATGGATAAGTCATGTGATAGACTTGAGTTTACGGTGGTGGTTAAACAACCACTGGGGTTGTTAAGCAAACCAATGGTTCGCTATGGGCATGGTTTTGTCAAAAACCAGAAGTAAATGCCAATTTTTGATGAAAGCATCATAAAACGTGATCATGTGATGCGGGTGTTGTCAAACCATCGGAACTTGAAGTCTCGGTCAGATAGGTCCATCAGAACTTTGGTCACTATGAAACCAGCCATAAGTCGAGGACTACCTATAATGTAGCTCTTTCAAGGTTACTCCAATCATCTTGATTTCCCTCTTTTGCTTCGCTCAATCTTTTTGAGCATAATCTTGAGTGGCATGCAGATATTTGTCTTTCTCTGAATTATGATCTCAGAGGAACCACCACTTAAAGTTCATTTGAACAAAGTAATCCCCAGACTCATGGCCTTCCAAATCTTGGAAATCAGCTCTTTCATCGAAAGATCCATTCCCTCATCCTGAAATGTTTATTCTGAAACATCTTGTCAGCACATGGCCAGGGTGAAAACTGGAAAAGCACTTTAAAATGCCACTATAAAGAAGTCCAGAGAAGGCACAAAAAATGGTGCAAGGTCTGAGAGACAATATCTCAGGAGAGATTGGAGGAACTAAACATGTACAGCCTGGAGAACAGAACGGAAAGGGGAGACATGACTGAAATGTTTAAATATATTAAGGGTGTGAATAAGGTTCTGGAAGGCAGCATTTACAATATTAAGCAAAAAATCAAGAACACAAAGGCATAGTAAACTGACAGGAGGAAAGTTCAAAAGTAATGTTAGAAAGGATTACTCCACAGAAATAGTAGTGGAAGCTTGGAACCAACTAACAGCATGGGCCAATCGTCAGTAAAGAGTTTAAACATGCTTAGGATAAATATGTCCATCACCTGACAAAATAATTAAAAAACAAATACATTGAAACAAAAATAACAAAAAACTCAAAAGGGCAGACTCGATGGACCACTCGGTCTTTTTCTGCAGTTTCTATCTGCCAGCCTTGCCGATACCCAAGATTAGAGCAGTTGATAGTACAAACTCTGCTAAGACTTTATTGGCAAACTCCAATAGAATTTGAAGCTAGCAAGTTTAGCACTTTGAACAGGCCACAGGAGTAAAATAAAATAAAGTTCTAAATTAGGAAGACATGTAAAAATACCACAAAATCCAAATCCAATATTTTGGAGGGAAGTAACCATTTAATGACGAAGCAAATATTAAAAACACTCACAAAAGCAATGAAGTACTTGATGGAGGCAAGTTGACTGATTTCCTCCATACCATAAAGCAGCTTCTTCAGTTGAATCAACCAAACTACCATCACCCTGAAAAAAGTATGGTTTGGTATATTTCTCAAATGAGGAACAGCCTTTAGGAAAATTAATGGATTAAGAGCAAAAAAAATCATGAGGGGAATAAGCACACAGTATAATCTTTTAGCATACAATGAATCGAAACCTCTTAGTGACTGCTTCAGGGAAAAAAAATATATAACAACTCCAGAAGTGAAAACACTTAATATATTCTTCCTGATGTGGAGTAAAAAAATAAAGCCACCTTCTGCAACCTGAAATCCTCAGGATATGTTGGATTACATCACATACATCCAGCCCACTTTGCTGTTGTCTAACACATATGGAAAAGCTCAGACCAAGGAAAGCTGAAACATAGCATAGGAAGAATACTGAGTATTTATAAATGTGCAATAGCAAAATCAGAAAATATTTCAGAGATTATATATCCGGATTTAGTTTATAGCTTGTTTTTCAACCATTTACTACCTGACCATTGTGAAACTTTTCGGAATATTCTTTCTACAGTGGTTACGGTAATCTATCATGAGAATGTCCCGACAGACCAAGTGATAAGAATCCTCTATGGAGAAGGCCTTGAGAGCAAAAACAAAAAGGTGACTTGGGTAAGTGGATGGCAATAGTAGCAGTCCAGTTGCCACAAGCTCCTCTCCTATGCATGCCTAAGAAGCAAACCTATTTTACAGATAACAAAGCAGCCCTCACACCATGTAAGAGGTTGCAATTTCCAACACTTAACTCAACGGTCAAAAGGACACTGCCCATCTGATCACAAGAAAAATCAAATTTGGATGTACTGGGGGAAGGGGAGATTCGGAGACTGCAGGTAAGAAGTTAAAGAAGCATCCTCTATATTCCATTGCTAATAGGAGCAGGAGATCTTCTTATTCCACAGCAACAACATCCTTTCCAATCCAGAGCTGCCTAATCCTGGAGAATGAGGAGGACTCCCATGCTATCACCATATATCCAAGTGCATTCCTTCATACTTTTTCTTAACTGCCTTAAAGAAGAGGAATCCACAAAAATAATCTTTGCATCTGATTTTTTTTTTTATACTCGGGAGACAGCCTAACGAGGGCTAAGAACTACCTTTGCTTGGCTTCTTGGCATTTTTAACAGTCACTGAGTCAGACCCCTGAACCTGGCAAGAAGTATTACACTTCTTGCAGTGATACAACTGGGCCCCACTATGCTTCAGCAACCCCTTGTAAGATAGCCATGAGCCACAGATATGGCAGCGGCGACTCCTTGTCCGGCTATGATTTTGAAGGTGTTCCAACAGTAAGCCCTCATGGACAAAAGTTCGGTCGCACTGAGCACACCGGAAAGGCCAGTCTTCTGAGTGCATTCGCTTGTGTTCAGCCAAAGCTGCTGGATCGGTAAAGTAAACACTGCACTCGACGCACCGGCAAACCTGGCCTGGAGCATGAGATAGCTGGTGCTGGTCAAACGCTGCCGTGTCCAAAAATGTCCTGTTGCATGCGGAACAGTGCAGTGGCCAGTCCACTGCGTGAACACGCTCGTGCACCGTCAGTGCCTTTTGGCTTGAAAAACACAAATTACATTCGGTACAATGGAACTGTGTCCCAGGTACGTGGATTAGTAAGTGTTGGGACAGCTGTCCCTCAAAAGCAAAACTCCGGTTGCATTCTGTGCACTGGAATTTCCGTTTGCGGCTATACTGGTGATCAGTCAAGGTCTCCTGGTGCGCAGCGTTCTTAGTGCATCTGCCACACTGAACAAGGCATCCTTTTGCATAGGCTTCTTTCTGCTCAGGGTCATCTGTGGCATCGTGCAGAAGGGCATTCCTACAGGCCATCAAGGATGTTGGCGTCTTCTGTCCCTCTTCCTCTTCAACAGACTGTAGTAGCACTGGGTGCCCAGCTAAGGCAAAAAGGAACCACTCTTTAAAGGAAAAAAAAGCCCTATCCACGGTTCAAAAGATTTCAGTTTAGAAACCAAAGTCTGAAAAGGAGATGTTCTACAATTCACTCTTAGCTGAAGGACAAAAAACAGGCTAAAAATCACTTGCAATGAAAGCGTCTATGAATACATTACAGGTACTCCTTGGGCCATGACAACAATTGAGACTGGAATTCTCATCACTGAGTGATAAATTGTGACATCATTTGACCAAATCACTTAATAACAGCAACCCCCAGCAGCCCTGATTGCCATTGTAACTTCAGGACTGTACAGTTAAGTCGGAAGAGGTGGGAGTCGCAAGCAAGGACAGTTGGGGACAGCATGGGTGCCCCAGATGGTTGTTTGGGAGCATGAGTGAGTTGGTGGGGACTGCAGGCAGATTAAGTTGGAAGAGGGGTGCTGCAGATGGGCACATGCTGTGGAACGCGATGGAGTACAAAGATCCCTGGGATCTCCGTAATGGGGCTCCTCAGGAGAAATGTGGCAGACGTGACTTAAAAGTACAACTTGTGACCTTCCCGGCCGGCTTTCCCATTTACTTTGCTTGTGGGAAACCAGCAAAGAAGCTTCCAAATGGAGATTGTGCCACCACAAGATGCTGCAACAGCTAAAATTTCAAGTACCACTTATTCAGTGCCTCGTAACTTCAAATAGTCGCTCAACAAGAAGTCGTAACCCAAGGACTACCTGTATTTGTGGGCTTAATAACCTTTTCAAGGTATAACCAAAAAAATGTTATACTTACCATGTGGAATTCATTCTCTACATCATTAAGGACTAAATACTCCCCCAATTGTAGGAAAGCCTGGTTATGCTAAAGAATTGCTGTACTTTGCCGTTATTATCTAGCACTCACCAAGCGAAGCCAAACTCTCCTGATCCTCGACGCACAACTCCTCTTCTTGTTTAATGGTGACTGCAACAGGTGGATCTGTGCACAAGAGATGCAAGTCAGAAAGTTCTACTCTGCTTCACCTCCCCGGACCCCAGTGCAGCAGGCAGAGGGTCTTCCATGAGCTCTCAGTGGAAACCAAAGTAGCTTGAAATGCTCGTAGGTTCCACTTTCTCCCTGCCACAATTTAAATTGTCCGAGATGCCAAAGCATTGCTTGTCAAGCCATTCTTTGTCCTCCCACTCCACAGCTTTAAAACAGAACACCATGAAGAAAATGCCAAATCCATTTCAAAGTAATCACATAAGAGTATAACAGGCAGTAACGAAGGACAGCAATTTGAATTCCTGGAATATTCCACCCACCCCAATTAAGGTTCCCAGGAATACCAAAAATTTCCACTTTATTATTACACTCACATTCATCACTGCCGGGGCTTCCAGGAGACCATGGTTCCTCCTTAATATGCAGTTCTTCTTTTTCTTCCTTAATATTATGTCGAACAATCTGATATTCTTTGCAGAATAAAGAAAATTACATCCCAAGTGTTTTCAATCAAGCAATCAAGCAACCATGCCTTTTTATTTGATATAACTTACAGTTTACCAATGTGCATATGTATTATTATGATATTCTGGGATCAAATTAGATTTCCTACCTCAAGTTCCTAAAAGAGCTGCTTCCACTGCAGTTTGGCCTAAATGCTTAAGAAAAAAAATAGATCTGCGCAAAGTCATTCCTCTAGGAAGGTTCTGACCTAAAAGCAGGACTAAGTGGTGGATAAATTGATAAAGACCGAGTATTTTTAAAACATGATAAATCATCGCTGGGTTAAAAATATCATGTTTGCCTGGCCAAGAAAGAAAGAAAATGTTGCCTCAAGAGCTGAAGAAGCTTCTTGAAACGTCTTCAAAGAAAAACAAGAAAGTCCAGTTGCCTCGTGAAAAAAGCACCTTTGGGACAAAACGTTGCCACGTTTTTCCATCCAATCAGGAATCCAAGGAAGCAAAGGAGATGTAACAACATAAAGACCCGAAGACTGGATCAGGCTAACAACTATTTTGCAAAAGGGCAAGCACCTCTAGGAAGCTTGCAAGGAGACAGAAGAAGGACAACCTTCTTCCATTATTGTTGCCTGGTAGCCGTTATCAAAAATATGGCATCTCTGGTTCTGGGGAGCCATCGATTAATTTCTCCAATCTTTTAAAAATGACTAAAATTGGTGGCTATTGTCATATCCGATAGCAAATTTCATAGTTGAAGTAGGATCTTTCCCACCTGGTAGGTCAACACGACTACAAATTGCCAACTTTGGGGACAGGATCGGATAAACTTGCCACATCGTAAGTGGATTTGTGTTATGATTTGTTACATTACACCACAAAACGATGTGGGTCGATGGCTGAGGCTCTGCAGGCAAATCTTAAGGAACAAAACTCACCAAGGCCAGCGCTATCAATGAAGCTCATTTCATAGCAATTCTCTTGATCAACAAACAGATTACTTTCTTCCTCAGCTTCTCCATCTCCAGAAGAAGCATCGGCTACATCAACAAACGGGTTGGTTTCTTCCTCAGCTTCTCCATCCCTAGAAGAAGCATCGGCTACATCAACAAACGGGTTAGTTTCTTCCTCCACCTCTCCATCTCCAGAAGAAACCTCTGCCACATCCACAGGGGAAGCTGCACACACAGAAGGAAAAACAACAACCACCAAGATTAATAAATAGAAGAGAATAACTGAATCCAAGAACTGTTTGATCTTTGCTGGTTTTCTTGCAGACGTTTCATTACCTGACGAGGTAACATCATTGGTATTGGAAGGGTTTGCTCTGTTTATACAAGGAGTCCTTGATTTACAATGATAATCGAGCCTGGAATTATGGTTGTAAATTGTGGTGGCTGTTAAGCAGGTCACTCCTGATTTTTTGCGGCAACTCTTAAGCTAACACCGTCGTCATCTTGCGAATGCCCCAGTCAATAAACGAATACATTTTACTTAACAGGCGCTTTTTGCCAGAAACCAGGAGTGAACGCTGGAAACTAGCAAAAAAACCCACCAAAATTCCCATAAATGCAAGCTGGTTGCCAAGTACCCAAAATATGATCGTGTGACCACAGGGAAGGCACAGCCATCGGCACTCCAGAGCAAATCGGAAGTAGCTCTGAAGAGGTCTATCGTAATTGCTAAGTGACTGGTTGTTAAGAGAGGACTACCTGTATAGAATAGCTTCTCCTGCCAGTGTTGGGGATACGGTTGTCTCCCAATTGAGGAAGTACAAAGGGCAAAGCCCCTCCCCCTTCCAACACTGCAAGGCATGTTACTGTACATAAACAGAGAGCAAACCCCTCTCCCTTCTAGCACTGATGATGTACCCTAGTTGGACCAAGAAACGTCTGCAAGAAAACAACCAAGCTGAGAGAGAGCACCAAGCATCCCACAATCCTCCTCCTCCTCCTCCCATACCCTTCTAGTACTGTTATCTAATTGGGTCATGAAACGTCTGCAAGAAACAACCAAACTTGGACAGCACCAAGGACGCAACAGATTAACAAATGTATTACAGCCTCAGCTTCTGTGATTGTCCATTCCATCAGAAGCACAGGGTAGTCTCCTGAACAAGGGGCATTTACTTTTATTATGCATATGTGCCAACATATCTAAGTCCATAGTTTGCTGCGGCGGGAAAGTAAAGAGTCAAGAATGAAGTAAAATACAAGTTCAGGCCCTGATATAAAGAAGCCGCAAAACTGCAGTCCAGGAAGTGGCGTGGATTGCTCTTCTCTTCCCACCAAAAACCGATCCAGCGATAAACTGGAAAGAACCATTTGGAAATTAGAAAGCTTCGTCTGCCAGTGCCATTAACATACCTGTGCAGCTGGGATCTTTAGGTATCTCCCTATTCTCCACGACTTCTGAATCCTCCATGCGCACTTCCTCCCCTTGTTCCATCTGGGATAGGATATCAGGCTTGGAAATGGCTTGATCTACCATAGGAAAGGAGAACAGGTGGTTAGGAAACTAGGCAAGCTGGGCAACAAAGCGCACAGAGGATAACTCAAGTCAACGTATAGACAAGAGATCAAAGTCCTCACCCAACGAGACCAGCATGTCATAGTTGCTCCTCATGACGGTTCTATAAAGCTCTCTCTGCCATTCTTCTAAGTTCCTCCATTCCTGCTCGTTGAAATGGACTGAAGCGTCACTGAAGTTCAAGGGCACCTAGAAAAGCAAGACGGCTAAAAAAAAATAACCGTGCATGTGCCATCAAGTCAACCCCATTTCCCTTCTCCTGCATTTTTATATTAGACCCTAAGCTAAATGCTAATCTTCGCTTCAGTTCTAAAACTCGTTTGCATGGCCATCCACTCACTCTTACTGACCCTAGGTGGCTTACAAAAATTTAAAGTTACCAGCTTTTAAACAAGCAGCTTATTCTTTTGATGGACTAGTTTCACAGCTACAGAATCTGAAGATGCCAAAAGTCTAAATAACTCCAGCTGTCGTCGTTTTTTCCTTCCAGCCATAAACTGGTGAGTGGACGATCTTCCTCTTTTCAACTAGCTAGTCTGCCTTTGTCCAAAATCAGAGCGAATTGTGATTGACTCCGAAGGAACCATGGCTTCTCGTTGTAATTTGGGGGAGATAAACCATACAGCTAACTGAAATGCCATAGAATTTATCTCTCAGGCTGAGCTGTGAGGCTCCAAGTAGAACCAAACTTTGCTGATGGTTCATTTACAAGCCCAGTCACGCTTTGTGGCCTCCTCCCAAACCGTTTCTGCCGAGTCCCGACTCTGCTCTGAATCAGGCCACTCCAGTGGGACAGAGTTACCTTGGGGATTTCTCCTTTAAATCCCGGAGGAAACCGCAAGATCCAGAAGTTCTGGTTCTTCAAAAGGCTCTCGAGGTTCTCCAACCTCCGCTGCAACAGGCTGTTCTCCTCTAAGATGGTCCCCAACACGGCCAGCTTGCTCTCCAGCTGGCTCCCCATTTCCATCACGGCTTTCTCACAGCCCATCCACTTCTGCTCGGCCGCCACCATCCTCTGCTCAAGATGGAGCAACTGGGCATTGGGGGACTCCATTGCGGCCTCTTTGGCTTCTCCTGCAGACATGACGGACCCAGCAGATGCTTCCGAGTTCCTGACCTTCATTTCCCCATCACACACCGGTTTAAATCCCTCTCAAGGCAGGAAGGAGGCCTTGCACCCCACAGCTCGCTTTCCAGGCTAGAAGGAAAGAGGAATTTGCACCGAACTCTTCTCCACCCAATTCAGACCCGCATCGTTTCAAGAATTGCGAAGTTCAACTCGGCTAGTCGTCACCCGCTGCCAAGATTGAACTATCTGTATTCTGCTTGAGGAGCTTAAAGTCATCCAACCCTGGTCCCTGCGTTTCCCAGCTCCTACCGTTTAGATACAAGTTTCTAGTCCTCATGGCTGGACATTTGCTTGTTAACATTCGAGAAGCATTCGAAAAGGCATACTACCAGCGTGGCCACATAAACCCCACATCAAGTTTCTAACTCTCTTCACTCAGAAAATACAACACCGTGTTTAACCATCTGACCCCCACCCAGCAGTGCTCCCAAAGGCTGGGGGACTACAATTCCCATTGGCCATCCGTTACAACGGCAAAGGACTTGAGAATGCTCTGTTTAATAAACTAAAACAGAATATTTTATTTGGCCAAGTGTGATTAGACACACAAGGAATTTGTCTCCGGTGCAATTTAAGTGACGGAAAAAGGCTCAAGCGAGATCTGGGTTCAACTTCACTCAACTCACCCAAGCCTACATTACATTACAGGGTTGTCGAAGGGAAAAATTGGGTCACGCAGGATATAAAGCCCACGGATGAACAATACATACCTTTTTCCTGTCGGCAAATAACCCGCCGGCGGAAAGTATGGCAGAAAAAAAGCCCAGGCGAGACCTTAGACCTTTGAGCTGTTTGCAAATGGAGGGGGGGGGAAAAAGAGGCAGGCTGAAAAAAAAATGAAGCTGTTTGTTTCCCCCCAGAACAACCCTACATTTCCTTGGCTGGATCCCTCTTGCGACGGACGCCTCATTGAACGACCAGCCGGACCCTCCCCAATTTTCTCCACGCAAAAAGACGTTCCCACGGTTGATCATTTAAAGTTGGGAAGGGATTTTGGAGGTCTTCTAGTCCAGCCCCACCAGAGGCAGAAATGCTGGGGCAACATTCCCCCCCCCCCGAAAAAAAGGCTCCCAAAAGGGGGGGGGAGACGCGCAGGAGGGGAGGGGAGAAAGGTCTGGATTCGGACGCAAAAGCGAGGACCGACCCTGCAGGGGGAGGGGGAAATTCTCAGCCAAAAATGGGGACCCCCCCCACGCGCGCATTTCCGGGAGAGGCCACGCTAGGCGCAATCGGGCAGGGGCGGAAGGTGGGCTCCCTCGAGGTCCGTTAGAAGAGCCCCCTCCAGCACTTTTAGGGTGGGGTGATCTTGCAGGGGAACCCCTGGAACCCCTCCCCTCCCCCCCCAGTTCATCTAGCCAGAGGAGGAGGGGGGCGGCGGAGGTCCCAGGACCCTGGTTTAGCGAACGGCGCTGGCAAAAGACACCCCCAGCCCCGCCTTGCCCACCGCGGAGGATTCTGGGAAGCAGCCGGAGGTCGCCCGGTTGCTGATCCGTAGGCCGCCGGGAGGGGACCCCTCCCTCGGGATTCGTGACCCCCGCGTCTCCCCCCCCTCCCCCGTTTTGCGCTACCTGGATGCGCGCACCCCCTTCGCCCCGACGCTCCCGCGGGGCCGCCTTTGTCTCGACTGCCGCAACGCCGCGCACTCGGGAAGCTTGGACACGCTGCTGCGCATGCGCCCGGCCAGCGAGTCGAGGCGGCGCCCAGGGAAGAGCGTCTCTTTGGAGAGCTCGGGAGCGGGCCTCGCCTGAAGTAGTACTAGGCTCTTTGAACTCAAGGATCTACTGTATGTTGGGATTCTCAGTCTTCCAAATCATGGTTGGTTTTTTTTCAAGAGGCCACTGGACTTTCTTGTTTTTCCTTTGAGGACGTTTCGCTTCTCATCCCAGAAGCTTCTTCAGCTCTGTCTGGATGGTGGGGTAATGGAAGGATTTATTATACTCCTTTCAGACAGCTGGTCATTTGCATTTTTTTTAGAGAGCCGTTGAGGCCACTGGGAGCTTTGTCTGTGTCCTCAGGGTCACCTGAGTGGTGCAAATGGGTGTGGAGCCTTCTTGGACGTTTTCGGCCCTGGGTCCCTCCTGCATCCAAGAAGGCACCACACCTTAAGGACACCTTAAGGACACAGATAAACCCCCAAGTGGCCTCAACGACCAGTCTAAAAGAAGGCAAATGACCCTTCCATTTCCCCACCATCCGGTCAGAGCCGAAGAAGCTTCTTGGGTGAGAAGCGAAACAGTCTTCAAAGAGAAAAAAAAAACAAAGTCCAGTTGCCTCCTGGAAAAAGAAGCACCTTTGGGACATCATTTTTTCCCCCTTGAAGACCTTTCGCTTCTCATCCGAGAAGCTTCTTCCGCTCTGACTGGATGGTGGGGAAATGGAAGGGTTTATACTCCTTGCGGACAGCTGGTCATTTGCATTCTGTAGTATCCTTCCTCCTCTGCTGAGAGAGGGCTGTTCGGTTTTGACCTCGATGGCCTCTTGGACCCCTCTTTCAAACCAGCAGTCCTCTCGGTCCAAAATGCAGACTTTTGCCAGCTTCGAAAGAGTTGGAAGGGACCTTAGAGGTTATCTAGTCCAACCCCCTGCTCAGGCAGGAAACCCTATACCATTTCGGACAAATGGCTGTCCAGTCTCTTCTTAAAAACTTCCAGTGTTGGAGCATTCACCGCTTCTGGAGGCAGGTTGTTCCACTGGTTAATTGTTCTAACTGTCAGGAAATTTCTCCTTAGTTCTAGGTTGCTTCTCTCCTTGTTTCCATCCGTTGCTTCTTGTCCTGCCTTCAGGGGCTTTGGAGAATAGCTTGACTCCCTCTTCTTTGGGGCCGCCCCTGAGATACTGGAACGCTGCTATCATGTCCCCCCCTCGTCCTTCTCTTCATTAAACTAGACACACCCAATTCCAGCAAACGTTCCTGATATGTTTTAGCCTCCAGTCCCCTGATCATCTTTGTTGCTCTTCTCTGCACTCTTTCTAGAGTCTCAACATCTTTTTGACATCGTGGTGACCAAAACTGGATGCACTTATTCCAAGTGTGGCCTTTCCAAGACCTTGTAAAGTGGTAGTAACACTTCACGTTTGTTCTGCTATGCTGTGCCATGAGCTTGGGAAGTGGCTGTTTTGTTTCTCCAGTGTACAGATCTGCAGATGGCTCGCTGCATTGTACTCCATCTATGACGTCAATTCAGGGGTCCCCCAACCCGCCGGCCCGTAGCATGCCGGAAACCGGTCCGCACAAACAAGCGAAGCCCCACCCGCGGGATGCAGGCAGCATGTGAAACCTCTCTCCGCGGAAGAGTCCCTGTGGGGGCCGCTGCAGTTTACTTGGCTTCAAAAGGTGTCTTGTGAACCCAGGCAGGGAATTCACACCCGTGTCTCCTCCCTTTGCGCAGGGCAGCTGGATGCCAGGGGGGCTCCTACCGCTAACAACCGAGGGGATCTAGGCGTGGGTGAGCCGGTGGCGTTCAGAGTTTGGGGGGATCAAGATGGAGACTCCCTTTGAAGGGCAGTCGCACCGTGCAACAGGCAGGCCAGAATGTGTCCTTAATGAAAGCCTGACGTTCAACGCCTTGGTTTCCTGGCTTCCTCCCAACCCCTCAAGCCAACATTGTTTGTGCAAGCCATGATACTCTCCTTTAGGGGTCCATGATACTTTCCTTTAGGGGGTCCATGTTTGTCTGCCCGATCGCCAGCATAAGAACCCTCTGGGTCCCTTAGGCACTAAAAACAGTAAATCTGTCAAGCTCATCCCCTTTAAGGTGGGTGGACTTCAAATCCCAGAATTCCCTGGCAGGGAATTCTGGGAGTTGAAGTCCAGGCTGCATGGGGAGCCTGGCCCCACAGAGAAGCAGATTCCACCTCCCCCCAGGACCGTCCCTCTTTCCTTCCCCCCAGTCCTTTCCAGCCACTGGACATCCGATCCAGTTTCCCCAAATCCTGAATGACCAGCCGCATTGTATCTCTCCACTGTACAGGTAATCCTCGACTTACGACCGTTTCTTTCGCGGCCGTGCGGTTACAACAGCCCTGAAAAGAAAGGGACCATTTTTCACACTTAACATCTGTCGCAGCATCCCCGTGGTCACGTGATCCAATTTCGGGACGCTGGGCAACCTGACTCCTATTTATGACGCTTGCCGTGTCCCGGCGGGGAGGGGGGGAGGTCGCGTGATTCCCCTTTGGCGTCCTTTTGACCAGCAAAGTCAAGGAGGGGAAGCCCGATTCGCTTAACGACCGTGTGACTAATTTTAACGTCTGCAGCAATTCGCTTAACAAATGTGTAAAATGGGACAAAACTCACTTTAACCGATTTCTCACTTCTGGGCTGAATTGTGATCGTACGTCGAGGACTCCCTGTATTTAATATACTACCTTGATCTTCCAGCAAGAGTCCAAAAAAAAAAAAAAAGTCCACTAGGCAGGAATTATTGCCTCTTCTTTGTGGCACCCCCAAAGCCGTCGGCACCCATCGTCCCCAAATCTGGCAAGCCCAAAACTGCCAGGAGAAGCGATTTTTTTTCCTCCCCTAACTTCAAGCCAGTGAATTTTCCCTCTCTTTCGGCTTTCTCCCTCTCTAACTGAACTCCCTTTCTCTTCAGTAAATTCCTTTTACTATTCGGATGGCGTGGCTGAAGTATTCGGGGGTTCGCGGGCAAACTATAGGTAGACCATAGCGGAGCTTAAACTTTCCGTGGCTAAGCAAGGCAGTTTTGGTGAGTTGTGTGCCCCGGAATGTTGACCTCGGGACACTGCAATGATCATAAATACGAGTCAATTGCCGAGCGTCGGAATTTTGATCCCGGGACACTGCAATGGTCATAAATATGAGTCGGTTGCCGAGCGTCGGAATTTTGATCCCGGGACACTGCAATGGTCATAAAATATGAGTCACTTGCCAAGTGTCTGAATTTTAATTAGTGATCCTGGGACACTGCGACCGTCATAAATAGGAGCCACCTGCCCAGCATCTGAATTTTGATCGCGTGAACCCCAAGAATGCTGCAACGGTTGTTAAGTGTGAAAAACGGTCACAAGTCTGTTTTCAGTGCCGTTGTAACTTTGAACGGCCACTAGACAAACTGTTGTAAGTTGAGGACTACTTATATTAATAATTACCAACCGGCTAGCCTCTGGATGCCTTTAGCCCAAGCATTATTTAATAAGTGGCAACTGCTTGGGTATCTGTCAATTTCAAGGTAGCATTTTGGGACACATCAGCCTGTTCACAAACCTCAAACTGTCGAGTCTTGGTAGAATTGGTACCTGGCAAGATTGACAGCAGCTCACGCCAGCTTGTGAGGTGGGACGTGGCAGAACCAGCTTTTTTTTTTTTCACAAGTTAACACAATTAAAGCAATTGGGAAAACACAATGGCCTGGGTTCACACAATCCCGTTAGCCACATGGGCTGCGTTTGCACCCAACCCAACGTCTGCCTGGCAGAAGAGGCACAGGTCCCATGTACCTGCGGTTTTTTTTTACAGCTTTCAAAATTATCATCAAAAGATAATATTTGTAGCTCCGGGTTGAACTGTGGGTGTCTTTGGTGCTCTGAGTTTGGTGGTTTTCTTGCAGACGTTTCGTGACCCAACTAGTGAACATCATCAGTGTTAGAAGGGAGGGTTTGCTCTTTATTTATATACAGTGCCTTGCCCTGTCATTGTTGGTGGGAGTGTTCCTGGTCGTTCCTTGATTAGACTATTGTTTACCGCTTGAGTTTTGGTCTGCTATTAATCTTGGTGTTGATCTCTGCTTATTTGGGTGTCGATTGGAATACGGAGGTGTTTTGATCTCGTTGGTTCCTTCTTAGCTTTTGGATTGTCTGTTTTGCATGGCGGGTAAATGTCATTTATCTCTGTGCGCCTGTCGACGGCTGATTTTTTCCAAGTACCGAAGGACCAGAACTTCTCCAGCGTTTTGAGACGTAGCTTCGTCTAAAATGCTAGTCTCTCAATTGAAACTACGATGGCGTTTGCCCACGTGTTGTGCAATTGCTATTATTATATTTATAGGGCCACCTGAATAAATTCACAGCTCTCCTCCCTTCTTTTGTCTTCTCGGCGGTCTTTTCTCCACCAAAATCAAAATCCCTCTTAAGTATTTGCATCTGAATTCTGTATTTTGTCGGATCTTTACTCTCTGGGAATTACCCTCAGATATAAGGGTAGCTCAACAAGAGAAGAAATGGTGGCCCATCAGTGGTCAAAGTGGGTGGCTGGAGAGCGGCTGGCTGAACGGGGAAGACAAGAGATTGAAGTCCATGGGAGCTCCCTGGAGAAGTCATGGTCCCTCAGCCCACCACCTCAGAGGACTGCAAGAAAAAAAACCCGATAGCAAAAGGGCCTTGAGCACTGCAATGAACTGGGGGTGAAGCGGCATATAAATAAATCCAAGTGGGCTTCACATGGATATAGTATATCTTCTCCAGCACTTTTAAGTTTCTCCCTTCTTTTTGTGCAGATTATATATATATGTTTGTGTGTGTGTGTTGTGATTTCCTCGCATGCACGAGCTCATTATAATTTTTTAATCAAGGGAAAAGAGGGAGCACAGAGAGCAGAGACGTTACACAAACTAAAAAAAAAGAAAGAAAGCAAAGAACTCTTTTCTTTCAGCCACCAATTCCCCAAGTTTCAGCTTTTCGGGGAAGTTTTCCCCAAGGAATAACAACAGAGCTTATAAAACAGCATACAAATCGAGCATAATGAAAAGCAAAATAGTCCCAATCACCACTTTGGGTTCTTCTTCTTGTCTACCTTCTCTCTCTCTCCCCATCCCGACAACCACGTTCCCACACGGCCTCGGAGGTGACGCAAGCAGCCAAGATACAACGGTGTCTTCCTGGAGGTCTTTTGAGTCTCAAAACAAGAGAAAAAAGCTGCAGGGGATTCGGGAAGTCCAGCAGTGATCCAATCGAAATCCTGTCTTGTCCCGTTTACTTGGGAATTGCAGAATTAACAGTTGGAAGGGACCGTGGAGGTCTTCTCCTCCAAACCTCTGCTTGAGCAGGAGACCCGATACCCTTCAGGACAAATGGCAGTCCAGTCTCTTCTTGAAAACCTCTGGTGATGGAGCATCCACAAGTTCTGGAGGCGAGCCGTTCCACTTATCAAACTTGGTGTCTGTGCAGACGTGCCCAGGATCTGGCTGGGGAAGCCAAAACAGAGTCCAAGACAAACGGGGGCAATTCCTTTCTTGATCTAATATCCACATCTTCACGATGACGAGCCACCAAGGAAGCCTTCAAGATATAGTAGCCTCTGCCCCATTTGCTTCTAGTTCCACATCTTCTAAAACACGAAACACAAGAGTTGGTCACAGACTGAATGAAGACGAAGGTTATCAGTCAGCGCATTACCCACCAACAACTAAGGACCTTCCAAGGCTGATCAAAGGCTGACTCTGACTCTTCCAAGAACTGATCAAAGGCTAATTCAGGAGCTTCAAAGCCTGGTTCAGCATCTTCCGAGGCTGATCGAAGGCTGACTCTGACTCTTCAAGAACTGACCAAAGGCTAATTCAGGAGCTTCAAAGTTTGGTTCAGCATCTTCGGCGGCTGATCAAAGGCTGACTGAAGACCTTCAAGGGCTGATTAAAAGCTGACTCAGGACCTTCAAGGGCTGATCGAAGGCTGACTAAGGACCTTCAAGGGCTAATCGACGTTTTTTCTTTCCAGCTGAACAGAATCTTCGTCAGCCCAATTCCCCTAGGAACAAAATCCACCAAGAAGGGAGGCTACAAACAGGAGCTCAGCCCCATCGCTTGATGACACACACACATCCCCCAGAGAGTTAAACTTCTGCATCTGAATTTACAGACGAGCTGAACTAAAACAGGGTGAGATGGGGCGGAGTCCCTGTTGCATCGGTGATCAGGAAGTGGGCGTCCCTTTCAGGAGGGCCAAGGGTCGCCCCGCAGTTTCGGAGGGAGGCGCCGGAGGCAAGGCGCAGCAGTGCTGCAGGAGGCGCTGCTTGCAGGCAAAAGCCTTGGGGCACAGGCCACACTTGTAGGGCTTCTCCCCCGTGTGGGTGCGGAGGTGCTTCTGCAGGTGGTGCTTCTGCATGAAACTCTTCGGGCAGAGCGGGCACTGGTGGGGCCGTTCCCGCGTGTGGGTGCGCTGGTGCTTGGCCAGGTGGTGCCGCCGGACGAAGTGCTTCCCACAGTCCGTGCAGTGGAAGGGGCGTTCTCCCGTATGGGTCCGGAAGTGATTGGTCAGTTTGCTTTTGTCCGTGAAGCTCTTCTCGCAGGCCGGACACTGGTGAGGCCGGGCGCCCGTGTGGCTCATCTGGTGGCGAAGCAGGTGGTCCGAGCGGCCGAAACGCCGGGGACAGTAGGGGCAGCCCAGCAGGTCCTTTGGGACGGGCTCGGCCGGCACTTCCCGGTGGGTGTTCTGATGGAGCAGCAGGTGGACATGGAGCCGGAAGCGTTGGTGGCACAGAGGACAAGCCCACAGCTCCTCTCCCGACTGATGTCCCGTCTCTTGAGGGGGCATCAGGGGGCTTCCATTCATGAGCGGGGAGGAGAGATTTCGTCCCGGAGAGGTGAGACCGCTGTAACGTTGCGGCTGCTCTTGGTGGCCAATCTGGCAATTCCGGCGGACGTCAACGGCTGCGTCTTCGGCCGGACTGCCCTCGTTGGCACTGGCCGTCTCCTCCGGAGTGTCCCTCGGCCACAAACAGGAATCGAAGTCCTCTTCTTTCTTTATAATCCTTTCCACGAATGTCTCTCCTGGCATCATCCAGGTCTCGAGGGCTGCCGAGTCATCCTCTGGCTCCGTTTTGATTAAGACGTGATTTGTCGCGAAGGCTGCGGGAAATAAGGACAGCATAAACCCAACATTCATCACGGTTTGGTCCCACCACACATAAGGAACGCACAGCACATTCCCCAAAACCAGGATTTCTCAACCTGGACAACTTCCAAGGTGGGCGGATGTCAACTCCCAGAATTCCCAAGGCAGCTTAGGGAATTCTGGGAGTTGAAGACCACCCATTTTGAAATCGCCAGAGTTGAGAAATATGGCCCCTGAGCCCTGTCATCTTAAAAAAATTCCTTCTCTGTTTCACAGGTAGTATAAATCAGCATTTCTCAACCTCGGCAACTTTCAAAAGTGCGATCTCCAGCTCCCAGAATTCCCTTGCATGCTAGTTGGGGAATTCTGAGAGTTGAAGTCCGCCCGACTTAACGAGTTTCTGAGAAACAATGCTGGGGATCCTTACGGAGATTTGAAGTCGAGGGACTCTACAAAAAACCCAAAACTTTGCAGTAAAACCAAAAAGACCAAAGAGTAGAATTGGGGATGAATGTAAAACAGACCGACATTTCATTCCACGGTAAGATGATTTTGAGCGAACGGTTCTGGGGGCAGCTTTCGCAAAATGACTCTCTCTCTCTCTCGTATACGAGACACGGATAGTACACGGCTGAAGGCAGATCATGTCAAGCAACTACAAGCGAAAAAGGCTTCCTAATTTTACAAGGATGTTGGGTCCCCGTGCTTGACTTTCATGGATGGTGGCGCGCGAGGACAGCTGAAGGAATTCTCAGGCTAGGACGGATCGTTTTGATGACCGCGGTAATAATTTTATTGAACAGACAGGCCGCCAAACTCTGAGCGACTTTGGGCGGTTTACAAGTGGTTAAAAAGATTTCAAACATTTGGAAACAAGTAACAATTACAAAAAACGAAAAGGAAAAAGATGGTGAAGAAATAAACCCAGATCGAACGAGGAGGAGGAAGAGGAGGAGGATGCTACCCAACTAGGCAGCATTATCAGAAGGGAGTGAGGTGCGTGAAGAAGAGGAGGTGGGAGGACTATGGGGTCCTCAGTGTTCTCCGAGCTTGGTGGTTTTCTTGCAGACGTTTCAGGACCCAACTAGGGAACATCATCAATGCCAAAAGGCTTACGTTAGAAAGCTTCTAGCACTGATGATGTTACCTAGTTGGGTCATGAAACGTCTACAAAGAAACAGCCAAACTCAGAGAGGATCTAGGACCCCATAGTCATTGTTGCCCTCCTGCCCGCAACCCCCCCCCTTCCTTCTAGCACTGATGATGTTCACTACCTGGGTCATTAAATGTCTGCAAGAAGACCACCAAGCAAGTGGGGCACTCAGAGGCCCCAGTTGATTTAGGAATTTGTCTCTCGTCCCCCGGGACCGACAACGAAGGAGGACACCAGAGACTTAAAGGACCACCAGTGTTGGTGGATACGACCTGGGCATTTGGACTTTTTTAAAACTATGGATATAAATATTTTATCGTACATAAAAAGATTAATCTAACGACATTTAACAGATTTGCAATTATTATTTGACTGGCTGGCGTCACCCTGCAACTCACACGTGCCCTCGCTAGTTTGGGTTGCAACCAGCAGATCCCGGCAATTCGGCTAACTTCTTCAAAGAGACGAAGAGAGAATTTATGGCTTGTTTAGCAGGTGATGCAACCAGGACTCTGGCTCCCTTTGAGAAGAACAAACCAGAATAACTGGTTTAACTGGAACAGGCCAAACCTTCCCATGTTTGGTAGCCTGAAAGCATCAATAGGAAAAATGGTGTTGTGTTTATGGCTAAGACACATTATGGCTTAATTTAAGCCCCCCCCCCAAAAGGACAGCGTTCCTTAAATTCTTTCAATTTCTTTTTAAATTTTCTTTTTGATCAGAGTCTTTTTAAAGCATTTAGAGAATCAACCACTTCTTAATGTATTCTGGAAAAGGACTTTGGGGCAGTTATAAGATGCTCTCTGTTGTTTAGGCAGTTTTAACACGATCAAAAAATTAACACACGTGCCCCGAACTCTGATCCACAGTCGGGGGGGGAGGGGAAACAAGGGCAGCACACAAAGCCGTTTCTTCACATCTCTAGTTTATTTCTCAGTTTCCACAGAACAACAAAGAAAAAAAAGAAATCCAGAAAATATGTTAAAAAAAAAGAGTGTTCTGCTCAGACCCATTAGCGTTCGCCCAACGGCGAACCGAGAGGTCGCCTCCAGACAGTCCCCCATTTCGAGGACTTTGATGTGGAGACCTTTGTGGTTAGGGGACAACACAATGCCTACAGTATTGTACACTGCAAATAAGACCGAAACAACAATCCTGGAAGTGCTTGGTTACTACCCCTTTTGTTAGCTTTCGCCATTCACAAGCATCGTTAAGAAAGACACCCCGTACAAAAAGGTCCCCGCTGCGACGGAGTGCCGACGTCTCCGGAACTCTGAACTTCAGGATAGAGAGGGGGAGTCTGCTCTTGAGGTAGCCTGGCGTCCCCGCAGGGCCGGACTAGATGAAGATGGCGTCAAGTAGGGCTTCTCGGACAGCCGTACCCATCAGCCTGTTCTGCTCCCGAAGGTGGATTTTCTGGTGTTGCAGAAGATGTTGTTTCTGGGTGAAACTTTTATCACATTCGTCACAACGGTAGGGCCTCTCTCCGGTGTGGATGCGCTGATGCCGGACCAGGTCCGAGGGGTGGCTGAAGTTCTTGCCGCAGTAGAGGCAGGCCAGGGAGCTGCTGCCGCGCCCGGAATGCAGCCGCTGATGCGTGACGAGGCTCTTCTTTTGGGAGAAGCTCTCCGGGCACCGGCTACAGCGATACGGCCGCTCGCGCCCATGACCCTTGGGGTGCTGCCGGTAAGAGGACTTGACGTTGAAGGTCTTCACGCACTTGGCGCCGCCGTACGGCTTGTCTGCGCCCGGCCCCCGAGGAAGGGGCTTCAAATTATGGCTTTGCTTGAAGGTCTCCGCGCAGGCCACCGAGGTGTACCCGCCGCCCCCAGTGTGGATATGCTGGTGCAGGGTGAACTGCTGCTTGTAGGTGAAGCTCTTTTCGCAGGATGCTGGCGGGGCGCCGTGGCTTTTCTGGTGACATGCCAGGCTCTTGTAAAGACGGAAGCGTTTCCCGCAATCAGGACAAGCAAACATTTTGTCCTCCGGGCAGTGACGCGGGTCCGTCGGGATGGTAGGACCGCCACTAGGGCCGAAACCTCCTTCGCCGGGCAAGGCTTCTTCTTCTTCCTGTCCGGGATTCTCGGCGTGCCTTCGTTGCTGCACAAACGCGGAGTAGCGGCTGCCGACGGAGGCTGCTTGGGGGTGAGTGTGGAGGAGCGTCTCGTCCGTGCATTTGAGCCCCAAGCTTTCGCACAGCGTTCGCTGAGCTTGGAGTACCTCGGCTTTGAAGGCCAGCCCGTCATCTGGGGGGATTGAAAGAAAAGGTCATGGGGTCATGCTTCTCCAACGGACACGGCCTCCTCTACCCCAGCGGGCTGTCCTGGTCAATTGGGCCAGGAGGGACCCTCTTGGTGCACGGCCAGAAGACCCCCTCCATGGTCCAGCCTTGCTGCAGCACACCTGCCTACGTGCCACATTACAAGGCCACCCAGCCTCTTTCTTTCCTGCCCGGTGGTGACTGTGGTTTGTTTTCCTTCGGCGAGAAGGAAACGCTGCCAGATCTGGCTGTGCACGATGGGAGGAAGCCAACCAGCCCTTCCTTGCTCGCCTCCTTTAAAGAATGGAGGCCAATTCTGGGGGGGGGGGACGGGGACGGGGGGCTGCTTTGAATTCTAAAAGATTGCTCACGCCCAAATAACCCAGCGGGGAATCACTTCGGCCAACCATCCGGAAGCTCCCTTTAGTGCCGAGACTTTTGCTTTTCAAGAGTGGTTGAATATACAGGCAGTCCTCGACTCACGACGGTAATGGAGCCTGTGTGATTGTTAAGGGAAGCACCCACACGCTCACCTCATTTATGACTCTGATCTCCAGGATGCGGTCATTAAACCACCATGTGGGTTGTTAAGCGGTACCTGGGGAGGCCCTGGGAGTTCCAGCACAGGCTTGCTCCAGGCTTACTAAGGCCCTCCGCAACCGGAGGCACCCCGTGCTACGCTTCCCACACCCTCCTCCTCACCCAGAGTCCCCCGTTGTCCACTTAACTTTTGAAGATCTCCACAGCTCGCATCTGCAAAGCAAAGCAGATTGCGTTGTTCCTAGGCCGCGAGGCGCGTTTCCAGAAGTAGCTGCATTTCCGGAGCACCCACAATTCATTTCGCAGCAGCAACCGCTTCCTGGATCACGCCGCACGGCCCAGCCAATGAAGCAGCCAGGCCTCTTTCCCTGACCTGAGCAATGGAGCTCCAGAGATCGTCGAAAGATAATTGAGGAGGAGGAGGAGGATGTAGGACTGCGTCGGGTGGGAAGCAGACCCAAGGTTTGCAGGGGGAAGAATGGGGGGAGATATGCAGGAGGGGGGGCTGCTGTGGGGTTCCTGCAGTGGGTCATTCAGAGTGAACGGCTGCACAGACGCCACAGCGGCCGTAACTCCTGAGCCGGGTTGTGTAAGTAGGTCTGCCCTCATTGTGAACCATCATTAGGGTTATCCCAAAAGTGCTTTGGCCAAAAGGCAACTGGACTTTCTTGATTTCCCTCCCCCCCTCGAAAACGTTTCGCTTCTCATCCAAGAAGCTTCTTTAGAAGACCAAAGAACCGAAGAAACTTTCAAACGGAAGAAGCTTCTTGGATGAGAAGTCAAATGTTTTCAAGGGAAAAAAAACAAAAACAAAACCCAAAGAAGGTCAAATTGCCTTTTGGAAAAAAAGAAAACAACAACCCTGACCTGGAGGATTGAGAATCTCCACAGACGTCACTACGATGGTAAGTCGAGGACTACCTGTCATTTATCAAGGATTCGCTTTACGGCCGGGTGCATAATAGGGTGCATCTGGGGCATCACCCTGCCCGCCTCATCCTGGATCATCGCACCCCACCCAGTCCGGGAACGTGACCTGTCTTTCCGGAGCAGAGGAGAAGCAGGTAAATCATCATCGGCGCGCATTTGAGCAAATCTCGAATATGGGAAGACGAAAGGGAGAGAGGGAGGGAAGCAACGTGGCCTTCCTTTGTCCCCACCCCACTCCAAGACACCTGCGGGAAAAAGCCCAAAACAGGAAGTCCTTACATGAAGTTCTTTGCTTTCCCAGCTACTCCTTGCCGCTCGCCAACCTGCTCATCGCATCCCAGCTCTTTGTCCAGGTGGCCTCTAAACCAGCCTTGCCCAATCTCCAGGGTCTCAACTTCGGCCATCGCCTCTGGCCTCTGCCAGTCTCCGGGGCTCCCAACTCCCGCCAGCTCCGCCCGGAGATCCTGCTCCCTGCATTCGCGGTGACTCCGTCCCAGGGATCGGTGGCCCCCTCCCAAATCGGACGGGGCGGGTGACTTAGCACAGTGGTCCCCGCCCTTTACGGCTTGGCAGGAGGGGAGAGGGAAACCGGCCCACCACTCGCGCGAGCTGAGCACGCGTCGGCCAGCGGCCCGCGCGGCCGAGTTTCAAACCAGACATAGCCTGGTAATGCGCTGCAGCCCAGGGGTTGGGGACCTCCAGCGTAGAGGTTAGGACAAAGCTGTCTGGATGCATCAATGGAGAGAATCTCCTTTTGGCTGTAATTATTGTGAGAGGGCAGCGTATAAATGTAATAAATTACAAATTGAATAAGTAGATTAGGATACACTCCGTGACTCATCCTGGGCGTTTACATTTTACAAAGGAGGTACAGCATGGCAGAGGAGGGGAAATTACAGGCAAAGGATCCCTTGTGGGATCTGGGTGGGGAGACCCCACACTCACGTCGGCCCTACCAGTGGAAAATATTCGGGGACCACTGTACCCAAATCTAGGCCCCACAGGTAGCCAAAGCAGCCCAAGACAAGGGACTCCCCCTCAACCACAGCATCTCAGCAGCGAAACCACGTCAAAAATAGCTCAGATGCCAGCCCGAGAGAAGGGGCAGTGGGCTAGCAAGGAATGGCAGAAACTCACCCCTAGCCAGAAAGCAAACACGGTCCATTCCCGACCACCGACGTGAACCCCGAGCAGCTTCAGTTTGTCCTGTGAAATTTGCAGGACTGAGCAGTGGGGAAGGGGATCCTCTGCTCCTCAAGGTGGGGTGGGATCTCCAGCTAGAGTGGCGGATGGTGGAAAGAGACCCTTCCCCTTAAGATACCCAAAGCCTTTCTCTGCCTGTTCCCATGCGAATGCAGTCGGTTTGGTACGATTCTTGCAAACAGGCACGCAGCAATCAAGAAGCAACTTGAATCAGCTCACGGCGTCGTGTTGGTTCTTTGCGTCTGACGTAAACCCAGATAACTAGATGGTGTTTTTTTTTTTGTTCTTGGGAACGCACACCCACTCCTTCCTCCATCCTCATGTGTTCTGCCCTGCCCAAAAGAACCCCAAGCGGGGGGGGGAGGGGAAGGTAAACACACACTGGGCATAACGTGAAAGTACGTCCACTCCCTTTGCTTCGGACTGCACATCAACACCAAAGCTTCCAATGTAACTGAATCATCTGTCGTGTGCCTTGACGGTTAGGGCAGCGGTCCCCAAATTTTCTGGCTTGGCCCGGTGGGCTGGAGGGGGGTGGGGAGGGGATAGTTGCTTCTGAGTGGCAGGTGGGAGCATGCAAGCGCACGCAGCTCTGTTTGCGCAAGCGGCGGGCGGACGCAACAGCCACTCACACAAAGGGAGCTGCGCGTGTAAGGGCTAATGGCCACAGCTTGTGCAACGAGCTTCGCACGTGAGCCTGAGGCCGCCACTCTTGCAAAAGGAGCTGCGTACGTGAGAGCTAACGGCCCCTGCCCAAGTGAAGGGAGCTTCACGTGTGAGCTCAAGCAGTTGCTACTATCACAAAAGGAGCTGTGTGAGAGAGGGCTAATGGCCACCGCTCAAACGAAGGGAGCTTCGCACGTGAGCACAAGCAGCCACCACTCGTGGAAAAGAGAGCTGTGTGTGCGAGGATTAACAACCACCCCTCGAACGAAGGGAGCTTCGCGCGTGAGCACAAGCGTCAACCACTCTCACAAAAGGAGCTGTGAAAGGGAGCTGCGTGTATGAGGACTAACGGCCACTGCTCGAAGAGAATTTTGCGCGTGAGCACAAGCGGCTGCCACTCTCACAAAAGGAGCTGAGTGCGTGAGGGCTAACGGCCACCGCTTGAACGAAGGGAGCCGCGCGTGAGCACAAGCAGCTGCCACTTTTGCAAAATGAGCTGCGCACACGAGGGCTAAAGGCCACCGCTTGAACAAAGGGAGTTTCACACGTGAGCGTAAGCAGCTGTCACTCTTGCAAAAGGAGCTATGTGGGCGAGGGCTAACGGCCACCGCTTGAACAAAGGGAGCTTCGCGCGTGACCGAAAGCAGCTGCCACTCTCACAAAAGGAGCTGTGCGCGCAAGGACTAACAGCCACCGCTCAAATTAAGGGAGCTTCGCACGTGAGCACAAGTAATCGCCACTTGTGGAAAGTGAGCTGCGTGCATGAGGACTAATGGACACTGCTCGAAGACAATTTCGCGCATGAGCACAAGCAGCTGCCACTCTTGCAAAACGAGCTGCACGCGCGAGGGCTAACGGCCACCGCTTGAACAAAGGGAGCTTCGCGTGTGAGCATAAGCAGCTGTCACTCTTGCAAAAGGAGCTGCGCACGCGAGGGCTAACGGCCACTGCTCGAACGAAGGGAGCTCCGCGCGTGAGCACAAGTGGCCGCCACTCTCACAAAAGGAGTTACGTGGATGAGGGCTAACGGCCACCGCTCAAACGAAGGGAGCTTTGCGCGTGAGCACAAGTGGCCGCCACTCTCATAAAAAGAGCTGCGCGCGCGAAGGCTAATGGCCGCCGGTCAAATTAAGGAAGCTTTGCACGTGAGCACAAGGAGCTGCAAGTTTTGCAAAAAGAGCTGTGCGCGCAACGACTAATGGGCACTACTCAAATGAAGGGAGCTTTCCGCATGAGCACAAGTAGCCACCACTCTCGCAAAAGGAGCTGCGCGCACAAGGGCTAATGGCCATCGCTCGAAGGGAGCTTTGCGCACGAGTGCAAGTGGCCGCCACTCTCGCAAAAGGAGTTACGTGGATGAGGGCTAACGGCCACCGCTCAAACGAAGAGAGCTTTGCGCGTGAGCACAAGTGGCCGCCACTCTCGTAAAAGGAGCTGCGCGCGCGAGGGCTAATGGTCGCCGCTCAAATTAAGGAAGCCTTGCACGTGAGCACAAGCAGCTGCAACGTTTGCAAAACAGCTGCGCGCGCAAGCACTAACGGCCACCGCTCACAAAAGGGAGCTTCACATGTACGCTTGCCCGCCACTTGCGCGGCCCAGTTCCAAACAGGCCACAGACTGGTAATGAGCCGTGGCCCAGGGGTTGGAGACCCCTGGGTTAGGGAGATGGCCACACCTCTGGAGACGTCCCAAAGATGCTTTTTCAAAAGCCAACTGGAGTTTTCTTGATTTTTTCCCCCCCATTGAAAACATTTCGCTTCTCATCCAAGAAGCTGCTTCTTCTCGAAGGAGAAGCGAGATGTTTTTAAGGGAAAAAGCCATGAAAAGTCCAGTTGCCTTTTGAAAAAGCACCTTTGGGAAAACCGGGATCTGGTGGATCTAGTAGACACCTTTGGAGACAGGTTCTAAACATCGGGATGGGCTTCCCAGAAGGGACCGTTGCAAAATGGAGGCGAGACACAGAACTCCCCCCCCCCAGAATGTTTTAGCCTGCGCAGGTAGTCCTCAACTTACGACTCCAATTGGGAGCTGAATTTCTGTTCCGTTGTTACTGATTTTATGACCTTTCGGGCCCCCGTTGTTAAGCAAATCATGTGGTCATTCAGCGAATCTGGCTTCCCCCGCATGGTTGTCAGAAGCCAGCTGGCAAGGTGGCAAAATGGCGAATACACACACATACACACACACATGCCGGGATGCTGCAACCGTCATAAATACACGCTTGAATCTTGATCACGCGACCGAGAGGATGCCGTGATGGTTGTAAATGCGAGGACTGTTTTTTCTTTGAATGGTCGCTAAGAAGATGGTTGTAAGCCGAGGACTCCCTGTATCCAGAGGATACTAGCGCATCCTGACCTTCCTCGAAGAGTTCACCCAAAACGGGAGAAAGCTGGCAACGTACCGCAGAGACAGAGTGATAGACAGATGCCAATCAAGGGAACGCAAAGGGGAGATGTGGATCAGGGTGGGGGAAGCTCACTGAGGGAGGGTGGAAAATGGCCTACAAAGCAGCAGGAAAGAACGACTGCCCTCGAGACACAAGCCCCAGAGGACGCTCTCAGCAGTAGACGGACGGGTAAACTGAAAGGACGAAGTGCACGGTGACACCTAAAAGAAAAAGTCTGCAGGCCAGGAAGAGGAAAACCACAGCAAGCCTCAAAGCATCGATAATCAAACACCCTCCAGAGCGGACAGTCTTCTCAGGTGTGTGTGTGTGTGTGTGTGTGTGTGTGTGTGTAAACACACACACATACACACACAGCAGCTGGAGTGGAATACAGGTAGTCCTCGACTTACGACCACAATTGAGCCTAATGTTCCCGTTGCTAAGTGGGAATTACACCATTTACCACAGTGCTTCAGTGAATCCCTGCAGCCGCTAAGGTGGGAACCACGGTCATTAAGTGAATCTGGTTTCCTGCTGGTCAGAAGGTCGCAAAAAGGGGACCAGGTGCGACCCCGAGACGCTGCGACCGTCATAAATAGGAACCATTTGCCAGGCATCTGAATTTCGACCCTGAATTTCGACCGGGGGGATGCTGTGACGGTCGCCAAGTGTGGAAAACAAGTCACTTTTCCCCCAAGGCTGTGGAAACTTTGGTCACTAAATGAACGGCTGTTAAGTCGAGGACTGCCTGTATTCAGGAGGTTTTTCTGGGTTCAAATGACCAAAAAAAAGGGGTCTCGGTTTAGAAACCTGGGAACCGGCTCCGGATTCAAGTCCAGCGACGAAGGGGAAAAAAAATACAGGGATGCAAAAGGAAAGGCGGGCAGGATTTGTCCTCGCATCTCGGAGACTGAAACGCAACGTGGTCCGTCCAGCGAGTTACTCACCCATGCTCGGCGGGTTGTGCAACTCGCTTTTCTCCAAGAGGTCCGGGCCCTCCGCGTTCCCCTCCAGATCTCGCTTCCGTTGGGAGCCGAAGGACGTCTGGGCGACTCCGTCGTCTGTTCAAGCAAAGAGAAGAAAAAAAAGGGACGTTCACGGTGGGCGGGCTGGGGACTGTCTGGTCCACCAAGGTGTCCTGCCGTTGTGTAGGAGGGGGAGGAGTCGAGAGTCCTGCTTTCCTGAGGGACCAGCTGGGGAGGGGCCTTACAGATGGGATAATTAGGTAGGTAGGTAGACAGACAGACAGACAGGATAGATAGACAAGATAGACAAGATAGACAGATAGATAAGGGAGTGATATAGACAGACAGACAGACAGGATAGACAAGATAGATAGACAGACAGACAGATAGATAGATAGATTTTACGACTTGTAACTGCCACCATTGTTAATGAATCACTGCTGTCGTTAAGTTAGTTATCTGGTCCCGTTGATTTCGTTCATCAGAAGGTCACCAAAGCGGGATCATGTGAGCTCCCAGGGACACTGCAACCGTCATAAATACGAACCAGTGGCCAAACCTCTGAATTTGGATCCCATGACCCTGGGGGAGGGCGCTGCGATGGTTGTTAAGTGTGGAAAAAACGATCTTAAGTCACCTCTTTTGCTCTGGTCGCAACTTTGAACGGTCACTAAATAAACCGTTCTAAGCCGAGGACTGCCTGTATTATACTGCGTTACGCATTCAAGGTTTCCCCAAAACGGAAAGTGTTTTTTCTTTCGATTCCATTGCTTTAAATTCTCACTTGCCCAGCAGATTTTAGTCTCAGACGGAAAGCCGAAAAAAAAGATTTTATGCTTGCATTCGGCAAGATTCTGTTGGCTGGAAACCTCACTGGGGCTGCCGACACCGAAAAAACTGCCGAATATTCAACCGCGATTAGCTTCCACTTACCAACACCAGGCGTCTGTGGGACCCTCCGTCCTTCCCTGGATTCCCCTTCTCGACCCCCGTGCGCGTGACCCCCTTCTTCCGGTGGGGAGGAGAGGCAGGGTCTAAAAACTAGGATTTCTGCGTGGGGTGACAATAACAGGTAGATTTTCGTGGGAGAATCGGGCTTCAACTCAATGGTGAAATTCCCAGGAGCTTAAAAGATATTCCTTTACGGGTAATCCTCGACTTACGACCACCGTCGAGCCCAGAATTAACGTTGCTAAGTGAGAAACCCCTCAGGTGAGCTTTGCGCCCCATTTTGCGACCTTTCTTGCCACCGTTGTGAAGCATTGTTAAATTAGCCACACGGCCGTTAAGCGAATCTGGCTTCCCCTCCCCCTTGACTTTGCTGTTCAGAAAAGGGGACCCTGCGACCATCATCAATACGAGTCAGTTGCCAAGCGTCCGGAGTTGGATCACCTGGGGATGCTGCGACGGTTGTGTGAAAAACTGTCCCTTTTTTCCCCAGTGCCGTTGTGAACTACGAACCGTCGCTAAATGAACTGCCGTAAATCGAGGACTGCCTGTAAATGCCGATTTTGGGGGTGAAAACATTGTCAATTTTGGTCATGGGAACCCAGGCCAGGTACCGGTTGCCAAAAATGCAAATGTGTGTATCTGACTATTCAGAACCGGGTTGTAAGCATCCTTTGGTGACTCTGCCGTCACTTCAAACGGTCGTTAAGTCGAGGACTACCTATAACTCAACAATCCTGCCTCCTGTTTCGCACCCAGTGAGTTGGGCTGGGATGAGATGCTGGCTGAGGAATTCTGGGAGTTGAAGTCCACAAAGTTGTCAGGTTTGGAGAGCTCCGATTCTAGCCCCCTTCCTCCTTACCTGGGCTGGGCTCTGAAGATATCACTCTGTCCGTCGTCGCTGCCTCCTCTTCCTCGGCACAGGGACGTTCCCCTTGCTCGATCCGGGACAGAAGATCCGGTTTAGCGATGGCATAGTCTAGTCGGAGAAAAGAGCAAAGAGAAAAGAGTTGGCTATGCAACGCAAGGCAAGCCTGATTTGTTACGAAAAGCAGAGGGAGTTCCGGACTTACGACCTTGGGACTCAGCAACTGTCGGAATTCGTTGCTGGAATGTATTTTTGTGCAACAACTAAGGTAGTATTCAGCCAGTAGGTGGCAGTGTTTGCACGTTTGGCTCTATGGTATATACTCAGTGGTGGGATTCAAATACCTGAACAACCGGTTCTACTATGTGATGCAGGCCTGGGCCTCCAAGGCCTAAAATGGACTTCCGGAAGTGGTATCCATACACTTCTGGTGGGCCGTTCTAGGCCTGGGAGGCCTCCTCCAGGCCTCCGATGCCTAGAACAGACTTCTGGAAGTGGCGTCAACGCACTTCCGGTGGGCCGTTTTAGGCCTGGGAGGCCTCCTCCAGGCCTCCCAGGCCTAAAACGGACTTCCGGAAGTGGTATCCATGCACTTCCAGTGGGCCGTTCTAGGCCTGGGAGGCCTCCGAGGAGTAGACTGGACTTCCAGAAGCCAGCTGGTTTTCCGAATTCAGGTAAATTTAGCTACCGGTTCTCCCGAACCGGTGCAAACCAGCTGAATCCCACTACTGTATATACTTTATGCTGCTTCGTTCTACATTGAGCTTCCTGTAACCGTTAAAAACAGTTGAGCAGTAAAGCACATGGTGACGGTACCCTTTGTTTGCTCTGTGGTACTATATATAAACAGAATTCCTAACAGCAACGGTCATTACCGTGTTTCCCCGAAAATAAGACCCGGTCTTATTGTTTTGGGGGGGGTTGCCTCCACAAGAGGCACGTCTTATTTTGGGGCGGTGGTTCTTTTCCATTTCACAGTCAGCCCTTTCCGGAAGGCCTCTGCAGCCGAGAACTGAGTTATGGATTCAATCCATAGCTCGGTGCTCGGCTGCAGTGGCCTTGCAGAACCGAGCTATGGGTGCGAAATGCAAGCTTGGGGACGCCGCAGAAGACAAGGGCCAGTGAGAAGCCTGGCTGCAAAATAAGTGGGTGCGGGGTGCGTGGGGCGTGGGGCAGCTCCACCTCCCCACCCCAGCTTGATTTTTAGGCGTGTGCCCCACGCGAAAACTAGGGCTTATTTTGGGGATAGGGCTTATATTAGGCCCACCCCCAAAAATCAAGCTAGGGCTTGTTTTCGGGGAAACACGGTAGGAGTCAGTTGTCAAGCATCTGAATTTCGATCATGTGACCGTGGGGATGATTGAAAGGTCGTTAAGTGTGAAAAATGGTGGTAAGTCAGTGCTGGTTTCAACGGTCACTGAACAAACTGTCGTTAAGTCGAGGACTACCTGTACTTTAGCCAACTCCCCTGTTTCGTTCTCAAGAGGTGTTCTTAAAAGTAAGATGGGGCTAGCAGCATCCCACTTCGTTTAAAAATAAAATAAAATCTAACCCTACGGGAAAATCCGATAGGAACCGAGAAGACTGTTCAGGTACACAAAGGAGGAACCAGCATGTCTTTGGCTTCCTATCACCCTAGAAATCTATCCATTGATATGCCGAGAATTGCAATTTACAAAACTGTATTCAATTTCAACATTGTATTCAAGTACAAAAATGCTGTGAACATTATTTTGGATGGACAACACATCTCTGGCTTGTCAAATTTCACATTGCTCCGTTCCGAGCGTTCTGACCCGCATTGTCTCCAGCCCTTGGTCTAAATGAGAACAAGCCAGGATGGTATCTCAAAAGGAAACCGAAAGCAAACAGCAGAACTAGACGAAACAGGATTGGATAATCACGGCTGTCTTGTAATGTTCTCCAGATGTTCTCCTGAGGAACTTTTAGGGACCAATCTGGAGGGAGGCCGTCACCTAGGCCAGGGGTCTCCAACCTTGGCGACTTGTGGATCTCAACTCCCTGAATTTCCACGCCGGCTGGGAATTAAGAGAGGAATTGAGATTGAGGTCCACAACTCTTTTAAAATTGCCAAAGCTGGAGACCTCCGATCGAGACAATTCTCCAGTGCTGACCAAAGAAGCCAAGCTTTGCATTTTCAACCCACTAGGAGCAAAAGCTAATTTTTTTACCCAGGGAGACCAGCGACTCGTAGTTACTCTTCATCACGTTCTTGTAGAGTTCCTTCTGCCATTCCTCCAGGTTGCTCCACTCCTGCTCCGAGAAGTAGACGGCATTGTCCTCAAAGGTCATGGGCACCTGGAAGAACATCAGTTACGGGCTTTGGATCTTCTCGACGGAGCCGCTGGTGACCAGCCGGATCACCGTGGACTCCACAATCAGCACTGTTTGGAGGGACAAGCGGTGCGTATCTCCTCCATCTCAGCTATAAGGGGTGGGAGGTGTACATCTAGGAGAACGTCTTGTCGGACGGAGGTTAATCAGCCATTCAGGTGCCGCTAAATCGACTTAGCGACGACCTTCACATTTCAGGTGGCGCCGACCTCAACTCAAGATCCAAGATCAACGATGGGATGAGAGCGAACGCTCAACCAGCCAAGGTGTCGGACACAACTGGTGGGATTGGACAAAAGCCCAAGGGAGCCGAGGTGGCTCCGCGGAATATGAGCAGGTGGAGGAGATACATGGGAATAGTACGGATCTGGACATGGGTCACCTCTCTTGAGGGAGCTGTGTTCAAGGTACTGGTTAGTCACCATTGAAGTCCTACATGGCTTTTGCTTGAAGGACCGTCTCTTCCCAGTTACACCCACCCAACCCCCCAGAGCTGGAAGGCAGGAGATCTGATGGGTTGTCTTCTCCTAAGGAGGTCCATCTGGTGGGACTCAGAAGAAGGGCCTTCTCCGTGGTGGCGCCCTCCCTGTTACTTGAAGGCCGTCTTTTCCCAGTTATACCCACCCGACCCACCAGAGCTGGAAGGCAGGAGATGTTACGGGTTGTCCTCTCGTAAGGAGGTCCATCTGGTGGGACTCAGAAGAAGGGCCTTCTCTGTGGTGGCGCCCTCCCTGTGACTGGAAGGCCGTCTTTTCCCAATTACACCCACCCGAACCACCAAGAGCTGGAAGGGAGGAGATGTGATGGGTTGTCCCCTCTTAAAGAGG